>BSBK01004574.1:600000-860000 GCA_027943335.1 Chamaecyparis obtusa | reverse complement strand
GATGCTGTCATTTGCCGGAGATTTGGTTCCGTTCATGGCTGTAATCGGCTGCGAAAATCTTTTAGGCCCTAGAAAATTATTTGCTAAGAAAATGTTCAAGTAGAGACGAAATCCTCCAGATTTCAGACAGCGACGTTTCTTAGCCTGAAAAAGTCTGTCGGCAAATACAAGAGGAAATTCTCTAAATCGCCGCCCTGGTAAAACCTTTAAAGTTTTGAAAACAGACAGAACTTTTGCAGATTTCTTCTGTAAACCAAGAGATCTTTGGAATTACTCTCCTGAAAAACCTGCCTTGGCAATGAAACTGTTGAAATAATGACCTTGAAAGTTATAAGATAGACAGAAGCTTAACAGATTTCTTCTGTAAGCTGAGAGATCTTCAGAATTGCTCTCTTGAAAAACCTGCTTTGGCAATGAAACTTTTGAAATAATCACCTTGAAAGATTTGAAATAGACAGAAGTCTTGCAGATTTCTTCTCCATTCTAAGAGATCTTCAGAGTTTCTCTCTTGAAAAACCTGCTTTGGCAATGAAACTATTGAAATACTCCTCGGAATTTCGCCTTTCGAGGTACCACTTCCGTCAATTAACAGAAAATTCAACGCACGCAGCGTTGCAAAGTGTACAGCTCACGGTTCTACCAACGTACAAAATCTGAGCGGCCAATGAGCGGTACAGGACACTGAGCCAAAAGGACCGGAAATCTCTCGATTTAGAATCATCATTCAAATGAACGGACGCTTTACCAAATTTGGAAGCTTTGAAGAAAAATTTCGAAGCTCTCAAAAGACCTCAAAGTAGCGATGCTTTTCTTGCTAGAACAAATAAAAGTTTGTCGTTTCGCCGAGAAGCTTCAATTCCTTTCAATGAATGCAACGCGCAAAACCCGAGGAAGTGCTCTGCGGACGGTCTCTCAGAACAGCTCTCGTACGAAAAACAGACGCATCAAAAACTGTTCCATGCTCCAAACCCCGACCTCTAGCTGCATCATATCAGTCTCCACAGCCTCGTCCTTGCAAATTCCATGTTGAAAACCCTCAGCCTGAGTGATAAACATCAAGCTACGATTCTCCCGCTCCAAGGCCAAACCTCAAGCAAGAAATTGTTGTCCATCCCAATTCAACACAACATACTGCACAATAAATTTAAAGTCAAATGCCAGAGCCGAACAAATGACATTGATTCAATAGACAGACTCCATTATTAATCCTATTTCATCTTCAAACCCTTCAGACAGACCTTCGCCAATCAGATCCCGGCCGAATTAGGATTTCCTCGAAACAATCATCAGGCGCGTTCAAACCAAAGAGATCCTCCCGCCGCCGATTACCTTGTTCACGACAATCAACCTCCAGCTTCAATCAAGGCTGCAACTTTCCATACCTCAAATCCTACTTACAAATTTATATTCAGAAAAATCTCTTCCAAATTCCTGTCTTTTCCTGCCACATCTTAACACATATATACGCAAACACGACTCTTTTCCAGGGACAAAACTTCCAAACCGCCTGCTTCAAATCTCTCCCTTTCAGCCTTTTCAATCAGATTCGCGTCAGAAGAAACTCCACACCCGTCCGTCACGAGTTCGAACCCTTAGCCAGCTTTTCAAAAAAAAACAAGAAAATCAATCATGGAGGCTATAATGAAACTCAGCCGGTTTCAAACCATGGAGGAAAAGCAAAAAAGCGGTTTGATTCGAAACCGCTTTGCAGAAGTGGTCTCAGTTTCCTCTGAAATGGAAAGGAACTGAATAAACTATGCCTCCACCTGACAACGTTATTTGACGGGAAAAAAACACAAGCTAATCTACAAAATGGGATAACTGCGTTGACTACTTACACAAGACAGCAAATGACTGACACTTTTGAGAGAACAAACGTTAGGTATATTCTTTAACAAGCAAATACCCTTTCCATTTTTGTTTATTCAAAACAAAACAATACAATATTCCCCTTCATTGGAAGAATAAATTTATTCACAAGTCTCAAAGGCATCTCACAATAATTACCAAATTTGACCTAACTAGGGTTAACGGGGTTTCGTGGGTGGGTGCCAGATTTGGTACATGGAAGTTAATTAACCGTAGTTAACGCGTGATTAAGCACACACAAATCAACGATATTCTAGGCCACTAATATTCCACCCTATTTTGACATGTACGAAAGCCAATAGTACAAAAAATATTTTAATAAAGAGTCAAGTGGAGGATTTTTAGGCTCTCTCATGGGTCTTTATCGTACATGATTTTCACCAAGTCCAATCTCCCAAAAATAAAGTTTCCCTACATTGGAAGTTTTTAAAACAGGCTTTTCTATTTCAAGAGCCAGATATGTTTAAAAAAATATTTGTATTAATTAATAATTACAAGGTTTTGTATGTGATAATATATAATTGTTTGTTTGTACAATTGGGACATTTAAGAAATGTATCTATTTTATAATTAGAAATTCTTATATCAATGTCTTATCATGTTTAAGTTGGGATATGTAGGATATAATTCTTATATCAATGTCTAATCATTCAAAAGTTTATATATAAAAGTATATTTGTACGGAAAATGCATTCAGCTACAATTGAAATTTTATTGTATATTAAGTTTTCATAATCAAACAACTATTTTTAGATCGAAAAATTCATAATTATAATGTTTTGTATGGATGATGTATAGTTTAATATATCATATGTTTATGTTTAGAAATTGTTTGTACGATTGATTCATTTAAGAAATGTACATACTTAATAATTAAAAATTCCCATGGAAAGTCTAATCATTCTCAAATGCAGTTACCTAGGATGTAATTCTTATAAATATGTCGAATCATTCAAAAGTTTAGATATGTAAGATATATTCGTATGGGAAATTCATTCAACTAAAATTCAGATAATTGAGTTTATCAATAATTACAAGGTCTTGTATGTGATAATATATAATTGTTTGTTTCTACAATTGAGACATTTAAGAAATGTATCTATTTTATAATTAGAAATTCTTATATCAATGTCTTATCATGTTTAAGATGTCTTCTCATGTGTAAGTTGGGATGTGTAGGATATAATTCTTATATCAATATCTAATCATTCAAAAGTTCATATATAAAGTATATTCGTACGGAAAATGCATTCAGCTACAAGTGAAATTCTATTCTATATTAATGGATCGAGAAATTTATTAAATTTATTAATAATTATAATATTTTATATGAATAATGTATAATTTAATATATCATATGTTTATGTTTATAAATTGTTTGTACAATTGGTTCATTTAAGAAATGTACATACTTTATAATTAAAAATTCCCATGACAAGTCTAATCATTCTCAAATGCAATTACGTAGGATGTAATTCTTATAAATATGTCTAATCATTCAAAAGTTTATATATGTCTGATATATTTGTATGGTAAATGCATTCAGCTACAATTTAGATAATTGAGTTTATCAATAATTACAAGGTTTTGTATGTAATGATATTTAATTCAATATATCACATGTGTTTATGTTTATAAATTGTTTGTGCAATTGGTAAATTTAAGGTACTTACATATTTTATAATTAAAAATTCATATATCAATGTCTAATCATTCAAAAGTTTTGATACATAAGATATATTTGTATTGAAAATTTATTCATTTACAATTCAAATTCTATGGTGTATTACATTTTCAAAATCGAAAAGCTATTGTTTGATTTATTAAAAAATTAAAATCAAGAGTGATAGTATAAATTTTCTTTTAAAAGATTAAATTTCTATATATTTTTAAACATTAACATTTTTAAAATATTTTGAAGTAGAATCTACTAATATGACTATTAAAACTTGCTCCCATTATTACAAACTCATATTAACTTGTTCAAGGCTTTCCATTATTTATACCAAATTTCTAAGGCATGGTAGAGATTAGCCGGAGTTATGGTCCTAAAAATATTTTAAATACAAGTATTAATTTACATTTTAGTTCTTTTTTCACATTTTAACATTCCAAACTATTTATCAATATCATTTCAAGTATGTAAGGAGAGTGAAAAACACACATTTTTCTTATGAAGGTTACACATTTTTATATAATCTCTTGATTAAAAATCTCTTTTGTTTATCTTTTTGATAATTGGACTTAATTCAATTGATGACAATATATTTGTAAAGGTGAAAAGAAAACACCTAGCACACATTCTCTTAATTCTCTTAAAATCCTTTGTGGAAAATGCACTAATCTAGTTCATAGTTTGTGTATTTATATATAAAAGTCGTAATTCACATTGCATTTGAATTGAACCCAAGTTCTCATTTTCTAATGATTGAATAATTATCTCTAATTTTTTCCCCTATCTAGCAATTTTAATTTTCAAAATTAATTATGAAGTTAAAAAATCTCTATAATAACTACTCATTATCTCATTATCTAGTGACTTAATTTGAATGATAAGTTTTAGTTTAATAAATGGAATGAATGGACAAGTGAAAGACAGTGATTGAAGATCACTGAGCTACTAAAGTGATATGTAAGGCAATTAAATTAATCAATGTATTGTCATTGATGTCAACTAGTTTTGACTGTACTTATCATGATAGTTACAAACATTTGAAGAAGAAAAATGGTAAAGGAAAGAGATATCTACATGAAGATGAGATGGATATATGAAAGGTATACATTGGGTAACTTATTTATGATTCTATGGCATCATGTTGTTGACTTGATTGTATTACATGATTTTGTTATGTATTGAAGATCATAATTGAACAAGTTTATGTGGTCGGTAATTGAAGATTTATTTATACACCAAACTAGTGTAGTGTATACCGAGTATAGTATTAACCGAGCAGGTATTTGACTGGTCAGAATAATATCCTAGTAACTCAAGGATTGGACATCCTTTAACAGTGATTCATTTCTTAAAATCATCACGTATCAACTTACAACATCATGTTAGACTTCATTAAATGTATCAATCTGGGAACGTGAACTTGAGATGATGGCTACAAAGTTTATGCTTTAGTTCTCCTTAAGAGTCATCACTACTAAAGTAAAAGCTATTGCTATAGGAGATTTATACTACAAATTGAAACTACAGATTAATTCTCATCTTGAAGGAAAAACTTAACAATAAATAGATAATGCTTGATCTAAGTAAACCTATGCTGCAAAAAATAGTCAATGGTTTTGCTACCAGTGACTGTAGGAGCAACAGTACTTAACAACTTCAAAGAAACTTAACTGAATCCTACTTAAGCATGAACAGGGAATTCACCTCCCATGTGGGCCCCCACAAAAGTATGAATGAATTATAACTCAAAGATTGAAATGAGAAACTGTCATATATTCATTTAACAAAACATAGATACAATATAGGATATCAAAGTATTTCACTCTATTGCTGGATTACAGTATGAATTCCTCAAAACGTCTAACTAACTTAGAAGCATAAGTTCCAGCTTATTTAAAAGCAACTAAGAAAAACAAAACACCTACAGACTAGGTCCTTCATTACATAGCATAACAACTTCAGTTACAGGAATGACAACATCATTTATGCAAGAAGATAAGCCATATTTAGTGCTTCGAGAATATAGGAACACTTGGTAGCTAGATTGACTTGGTCTGAATCAGCAACCGCAAAGTTATGGAGGAGTGGAGCTATGATGAAATCTGAAATAGTTACTCGCCTTAAAAGACCCACTCATCCTTGAGTCCACTCTCCTTGCTGACTTATTCTTCTCCTGCAAAAGGTTAACATAACAGAATCCACAACATGTATCCAAGGTAGAGATTATAATAAGTTTTCCTATTTTATCATAGCCTTGTCACACGGTTGCAAGAGGTCTACCCATCAAAGCTAGAGAAGAAAAATACCAGATTTTATCATAACATTCATTAATTTATATATATATTCAATCTTGTCCTTTAGTTTCAAAAGTATCAAATATTGATGGGGAGGTTAGGATAGACTAGCTAGTCTATGCCACTGATCCTCAACTGGATCCCGGTGTTCTCCCAACACCTTCTATGGTCTATAGGACTCTCTTCTACTCAAGAATCCCCTAACCTAGCATAACCTAACCATCAAGTGTAGCTGCATCACCTGGCTTCTTTCCAAACACTGCTTCCTAGCAACATCCCTTACATAGGCTTATAAGGGTCTTATGGGGCTCAAACACCCTCCCAAGCTCTGACAAAGGATTTGATGAGTTTCAAGGAGTTTTTATGACATTTGAGTCATCTTCAAAGTATTCATGAGGTTGGGTTGTTACCTAATTTTAGGGTTCCTTTGTAAATTAGGGCTACTAGAAAGTGCCCCAATTAGGCCTCTCTCCGGTTTAATAGGACTTTTAGCCCCTTCCCTTCATTGAATCAAAGATCCCATTCTAAAGAACCTTCATTTAAAATTTCCAACTCTCAATGATTTTTGGGGTCTTGGGCCTCCATCTGTCTGTACAACACCTGTACCAAAAATGAGGGTTTTAGGGCTTTTAGGCGTCTTCAAGGTCACAAAGAAAACTAGTCTGCAATAGCACCTCTCCAAGATTTTTCAAGCTCCCTCCTTTAAATCACTTAGCTTTCATACATGTCCCTTGACTCCCTCCAAAGGGCATGCTTTGAAACTCTTCCCACTGTCTATTAGAGCTCTTGCACTGCTGACCGCTCCTAACCGAGCATTGCCTTAGCTCACCTAGGGCATGGTCAAACCAATAGGTGCACACTCTTCCTAGGGCCCTGCAAACATATTTACATAGGGTAGGGTCTGCACTTCTAGAATCCAAAGTCCCATGGTGTGGCCACAGTGGAAATAGGAGCAGTAGCCCTAAATTCTATAACCTCTCCAAAATGGCATAGGATAGTCTGAAACAAAGAAATGGATAAAAAGAACACTAAAACTTGAAAGAATATAATCTAGCACACACACATGAAGATCTAAGTACACATAAAAATATCCCCTGTAAATATTCACACAAACTTTCCTCTATTCACAAATAATCAGTCCATTAACAGTGACTGTTACACACAAAATTACATTTAGACTGGTTTCTCTGTACTGTAGATGTACAATAGCAATAGAAACCCTTAAATTAGGGTTTTTTGAGGCATAAATAGTCTTCACCTTGGGATTAGAGCTTGATTAGGGCTTGGAGCTGCTTTGATAAGGTTTAAACCTTATTTGAGAAAAGTTGCTAGCAACTTTTCTTGTTCATGCAACTCTTTGCTCATTCAAACACCTAAGACCATACTAAGGTCTTTTGCATGACTCTATTGTATAAAACTCTCCTAATCCCTATTCTAAGACTTTGACAACTCTAGAATAGAAGTGACCTCAGGATAACAACCTGTCGTGAGTCACTATACAACACAATAGGAAGAACACACAACCAAACCAAGACCTCCACTAGGCCTTCACACACAAGTGAGCTCAAAAAATCTTATTCTACTTACAAGCTTCATTGAAGAAGTTCAACACCACAAAAATTAAATGGTGGGAGCCCTTAGAAGGGTGCTCCTACACCAAATATACATATGGCTAAAGCTTAGAAACATAAAAGGCTATATAATGTTTATGAAAAACCATAACATATTTAAGTCTGAACTTAGAAAATCATAAACAAAACATCCCATAAACTTGACTCATCATTCCCCCCAACTTAGCTATTTGCTGGTCCCGTAGCAAATAAATTCTTCAACCTGGCTATCAATCTATAATTAGTAGTTGTTCTCTGTCCAGTACCTCCCTTTGCAAGACTCCAATAGAATCCCTTTGTTTCCCTTTGTTTCTTCCATCTGTCCTTTTCCCTCTGCATATCAAAACTGTCCATATTTTTTGAGTTTGCAAGTAATGGAGGCTGAAAGGTTAGTGGAATCCATAAACTTTCTCTCTCTCTCTCTCTCTCTCTCTCTCTCTCTCTCTCTCTCTCTCTCTCTCTCTCTCTCTCTCTCTCTCTCTCTCTCTCTCTCTCTCTCTCTCTCTCTCTCTCTCTCTCTCTCTCTCTCTTCCCAAGGAAATATACCAAGGTGCACGTTGGGTTGCCATAGAAAAATTGAGAGGTGAATGTGGTTCTTTGTTTCTCATCTCCCTAGATAAACTGTTCCAGCACTACTGAATAGCATTTCTAGCCTCAGGCAATTTAGAATCTATCATCTACTCATATACATTAAATGCTTCATTTCTCATTGGATAGATGATCTTGCTACCTGAGTCAGAGGGGGCAATCCTTAACCAATTATAATAGTAAGTTTGAGGATCCTTGGCTTCAAGCCTTAGAAATAGGGGAATTTCTAACTCGAAATCCCTATACACTTTGGCTTGAGTGTCCCAACTAATTTCATTCTATACCCATGACATGAGGGCTCTGAGTTTAATATCCCCAACATAAAGCAATAGATTCCAAAATCGGTCATTAGGGATTGCTAGGTTGTGGAGATAAAATTCACATAATAGATTTTGAATGGCTATAGGAGAGTTATGGAAGGCTTGAGAAAACTGAGTAGGCTCTTGTAATGAGGAAGATCTATCCTGCATAATATAGGTCATATGATAGTTTAACAACTTTTCTTTAAGAAACAAGGCATAAAAAGGTGATGGGGATCTATAACCCATCAGGTCAGGAATTAGAGATGTAACCTTGTCAAGTTTCATATTTAGTTGTTCTATCTTTCCCTCCTGAATGAGTGTTTCCTAATAATGATAATCTACTACCCTATGTAGTTCTTTTCATTGCTATTTCCACGACTCTCTCTCAGAATTTAATTGCTTAGACAACTGGAAGATAACAGATAACAAATATGTTGAACTAGATTGATCTGTTATTTGACTAAGGCAAGAATTGTCTACTGCCTGAGGAACAGATGACTTGTCATTGTTAGCACTTGTCCTTTCCAAAGGATTTGTCCAAATGATCATAGCCCTCTCGGTGTTAGAGCATTGTTGAGCCACTAAAGCTAATGTATCTAATCCTTCATTCAAAATTTTCTCTACTATCTTATTTACAAGGTCTACATTAATATCTGGATTTTCTTCATAGGGATCCCTTTCTGCTATAGGAGAGAACACTGTGTCATCTACTTCCCTGATGTAACTATCAAAGTCATCACTTTCTAAATCATCTTCCTGAAGATTCCAAGAGGTTGATCCTCTCCTTCGAAACACATAAGCTTGCTCTTCCGAGCTGGAGTCATCTTCGATTATAATGACTTTTGCATTTACTAGCTTACCAGGAACCTGCTCTATTTTAACATCAGGAAATCCCTCAAATGTTTCCTATTCCATAATCTCAGTCCATTGTTCTTCCTGCTGAGAAATTTCAAGCTGTAATTCAGCCTCTTGCTGAATGTTTTCATCCTCTTCTTCCTTTTGCCCAGAATCTTGTTCTACATTTGGCTCATCAACTTGAATCTTTGCAGTTATTTTTGACCTTCTCCTAGCACTTCTCCTTGACGGAGTTTCCTCCTTCTTTTTTGGAGCTTTCATTTTTCTAGAAGTGTTTGTGGCTGCAGGAGATGCCTTAGCCTGCCGACTAGTACTTGGGTTAATTTTCTTTTTCTTGTCCTTAGGGGAAACTATTTCCACTACAGGAGCAACTTCAGTCTTTTCTACAAGAGTCTCTGATTCCTCTTCATGAGTTGATCTTGAAGTAGAGGAATTAGGGGAATTAGGGGAATTAGGGGTCCTAACCCTAGATTTCTTTTTAGACGAAGAACATTGCCCAATTTTAATAAAAATTTTCCTAACCCCTTTAGCAGTTTTAATCCTCTGTCCCACTCTACACCCAATTGGTTTTGGGGTTGGCTCTTTAAACCCCTGCAGTAGAAATTCCTCCCAGGAAATGTCTGATTTCTCCCTTAAGGCTTTTTCCACTATTAACTTGATTAAATAGTGGTGAGAGACATAATTTCATTTACCCTCTTGAACTAGAATGGCCTACTTTGACAAGATGCCAAACACAAAACTAGGGACATTGATAGGCCTATTATCATGTCTTAAATAGCTCAAGAATTTAAAGTGAACAACATGCTGGAATGAGTGCCACTCTTCACAGGTGAAATATCTAATGATATGAACCGCACATTGCTTAAACGGCTTAGGAAGGGATAGTCTAAATGTACCTTGTTTCCTATCAACTTCAAGTGGTGGGTCTGCATGTAGAGTGAACTAAGCTCTGGAAGTAGTTGGGTAATTCTCTACAAATTTCTCACCCTCCCGCGGTAATCCCATAACCTCTGCCAAAATTGACTGAGAAAATGGAACCTTCAGTCCTTTAACCGTAGCCACTCCATCTTTTAAGGAGTTAAGAAACTGAAGTGCAACCTCATCATCCCAGCTAGTTAGTTTCTGGATATAATCCATCCACCCCTTGCCTAAAAATACAACCTACAATTATGGTCTTCTAGTAAAACATTATGCATAGTGGGCTCTCTTTGAATGAGATCTCCTCCCATCATCTAGTTTTTGAGATACCCAAAACGGAGTTACAGGAGATAAAAATAGACAACCAAGATTTTGAACAAGAAAGCTTGAAAAGGTAGGTTGCAGGATGATTTCAAATTTGGAAATTTCTGGCAATGCAACTTGAGAAATGAGCTTATGAGTAACATAAATGCAAATTACCATATTATCATTTCATAACTACCCGTAAGTACTCTCCGTAGAACTCGTACTCAACAAAACTTGCCACCTGACTTTATACGTGCGAAAAATAACAACGCAACATAATATTTTCAAAAGTGTCTAATCATGGTAGAAAAATACAAGTACGACAAGAGGAAGGAATAAATATAAAGATTGCATAGACATAATGACAAAAAAAAATGATATAACTCCCCCCAGCTAAAATATTGCAAGTGGGCTCACACTTGTAGTGGTGACAAGGCATACGATAAAAATAAGAGGAAAACAAATTAAAATTGCATACCTTGAAATGTGTGCTAACCTGAAGTGTTGCTGAGGTGGTAGTTGTTGCTATCCATGAAATGAAAGAAAATATGAGGTGGATGGGTGATAGACTAGAAATGAAGCAGAATTTTATTATGTAGAAGTGACTTTCATTAAGAAAGCGTTTATTATGAAAGTGAAGAGAGATCTTTTTAGAGTGAGGAAGGCAAATGAGCAAAAAGCTCATTACGAGTTGTTGCAGAAAGTGTGTTGCCAATGGTAGAAGAGAATTACTGTAGGAACTCATCCTTACTCTTGGGTTTGTGATATAACTTCAATTTGTGACCATTGACCAATAGTTTGAAATGCACTGGATCAACTATGGAGAGCTGAACCACACCATTTGGAAATACTGCAATTATCTCATATGGTCCAAGCCATCTGGTTTAGAATTTTCCTGGGTTATGCTGGTACCGAGAGTCATAGAGGAGCACCCAGCCTCCAACTATAAACACTTTGTCCTTGACAAACTTGTCATGCCATTGCTTGCACTGATGTTGGATCAATTCAGTGTTATGCAGGGCAGATTTTTGCCACTCATCAAGGCCATTCAAACTCAGAATCTTGTCTTTTTGTGTTGCAGTGAGATCCATCCCAAGATAAAGAGCTATCCTAAGTGTCTTATGTTTGAATTCAATAGGCACGACTACAGAGTGACCATAGACAAGCTCAAATGGTGTGAAATCGGTTGTAGACTTCCATGTAGTTTGGTATGCCCAAAGTGCTTCAGGAAGTTAGATAGCACAATCTTTCTTATTGATGGCTACTATTTTAGTGAGAATAGATTCCTACTCCCGAGTGGTAACTTCCACCTTCCCATTAGCCTTGGGATGATAGGGTGAAGATTTAGCATGCCTGATGTTATATTCCTCCATCAGAGTAGCAATTAAATTGGAAGTGAACTGAGGACCTTGATCAGATTGAATCTCCCTTGGGATGCCAAATCTAGTGAAGATGAATTCATAAAGGAACTTTGCAATATTTTTATCCCTAGGGTGCTTCATAGGTTTAGCCTCAGCCCATTTTGTAACATAGTCAGTGCAAACAAGGATATAGGATTTACCTTAGGAAGAGGGCTCAATAGGACCAACAAAGTCAATCCCCCATTTGTCAAAGGGTACGACAACTACCTGTGGCTGCAAGAGCATTTCATCTATCTTTGTATGCCATCCCATGCATTGGCATTTGTCACACTTTTTGGTGTACTGAGCAGCATCCTTGTGTATACTGGGCCAATACTAACCCGTAGTCAAAATTTTCAAGGTTGTTCTTTTGGCAGCAAAATGTCCACCACAAGGTTCATCATGATATACCTTGAGGATATCATAGGTTTCATCCTCTCTTATACATCTTCTAGTTACTTGACTAGGACCAGTATAAAACATGAATCTAGAAATCCATGAATAATTAAAGCTCTTTTCAGTTAACAACCTTCTTTCTTTAGCAGAGAAATGAGCTGGTGTCTTACCAATTGTGAGATAATTGGCAATATTAGCATACCAAGGATTGTGTGCAGTAAGAAAGAAAAGATATTCATTAGGAAAACTATCATCAATGGCTGCAAGATCATCAGGTACATGCAACCTAGAAAGAAAATCAGCTACCACATTGGGTTTACCAAGTTTATCTACTATGGTAATGTCAAACTCTCACATAAGCAACAACCAGTGAGCCAATCTTCCAGAGATTGCAGCCTTGTTCATGAGATACTTAATGGAAAAATGGTCGGTATGCACATAGATCTCATATATAGTAATATAGTGTCTGAATTTATTTAGGGCATAAATGACTGCAAGAAGTTCTTTTTCAGTGACAGTGTAATTAAACTCAGCACCCTGCATATTTTTACTAATAAAGTAAATTGCATGCTCAACTGAGTCAACCTTCTAACCAAGCACAACTCCAATAACATATTCTAAGGCATCAGCATAGATGTGAAAAGAAAAGCCCAAATTAGGTCCTCTCAAAATTGGTGTTGTAGTGAGAACTTCTTTAAGCTGCAGGAAAGACTTTGCACACTCAGAATCCCAAACAAATTCAACATCCTTCTTGAGAAAGTTATACAGTGGTGTTGCAAGCTAACTAAAATCCTTTATAAACCTTCTATAATACCCGACATGTCCAAGAAAACTTCACACATCTTTTTGTTTTGCTGGAGTAGGTAATGTGCTAATCACTTCAATCTTGGCAGGGTCCACTTGAATACCTTTTGAAGATATGAAATATCCTAAGACAACCCTTTTTTCCATCATCATGAAGCACTTTTCACTATTGAGAGAGAGGTTATAATCATGACATCTCTAAAGAACTTTCTCTAAATTTTCCTTGGCCTCATCAAAATTATGCCCATAGGTGGTAAAGTCATCCATGTAAATCTCCATGTAATCAGCATAGATATCTGAGAATATACTAATCACAGCTCGCTGGAAAGTAGCAGGGGCATTACACAACCCAAAAGGAATCACTGAATAAGAAAATGTGCCCCATGGGTAGGTGAATGTTGTCTTCTCTTGGTCATCAGGGGCTATTTGTATCTGATTATAACCACTGAATTCATCCAGAAAAGAGAAGTATTTCTTTCCAGCTAGGTTATTAAGGACTTGATCTATGAACGGTAATGGAAAGTGGTCCTTCTTAGTGGTTGTGTTAAGCTCCCTATAGTTGACACAAAATATCCACTTCCATCCTTTCTTAGTTACTATAACAAGAGGGGAGACCCACTGACTATCAGAAATGGGATAGATGAAGCTAGCATTTAACAACTTCTGCAACTCATTCTTAACTATATCCCTTAGAGCTGGGTTAACCCTTCACTAAGGTTAGCGAATAGGTTTAAATTTAGGACTGATATAAATTTTGTGAGTGCAGAGCTTAGGGTTTAAACCTTTCATGTCAGTATAATCCCAAGAAAAGGCTGATTAATGTTCTTTTAGAAGCTGCAGGACATCTGTCTGCTGAGAGAGAGTCAAAGCACTATTTACATTTAACTCCCATCCTGAGCTGACCTCGAGTTTAGTGACCTTTTCTGCCATGGACAACTGAGCAATTAGGGAAGATTCCATTTCATGAGGCAAAAATGTATGAATAAATTTGGAGGTTTCTGAATATTGTAGAGCATCAAAAGGTGGTAACTAAGTTTCAAGAACACAGTCCTCTTGGGAACACACTTGGGATTGCATGCCATACTCATTCATAATTATGGAGGAAATGATTTCATTTTCTCCCCTAGAAGCTACAAAAGGTTCCCTGGATATCATCATTAACTGAGGAATGAAATTGACCTCAGGTTCAATATCATCCAAATCTGCCCAGATTGTCTGGTCATCTTGCAATAGAGGTTGAGCTAGGGAATATAAAGTCAGATTTTTAGTGTTGACTCCATTGGATATAGTCATTTTTCCTGACCGACAAGCTATATAGGCATCTATAGTAGCCAGCCAAGGCCTGCCTAGAATTATTGGATATCCTCCCATGTTAGCCTTTGGAGAAAGGACAAAAAAGTCAACCAGATATTCCCAAGAATTTAGGGTGACTATTACATCCTCTACCATCCCATCAGGTGTAATGGTGGAACTATCAGCAAGCTGAAGGATGGTTGGGGTTTCCCTAAGATTGATGATATGCAACTGAGACATTACTTCCTTAGTCATGACATTTATGGATGCACCTAAGTCAACTAGAGCATTTTGGACTTGCATTCCTTGAATAGTGACTATAACCATAGGGCTACCAGGATTAGAATACTTGGGAACTATCAATTTCTCCAACATTAGATCAGATAACTGGCCTAGGACATGTATGGTTTTAGGATCCTTTTTCTTCCTCCTAGGCTGCTTGATACAAGCTTCCTTAATGGCTTTAGTATATTCAAGTACTTTCTTTATGACATCTAACAAGGGAATTTTTACTGTCATTTGCTCTAGTTGGGCAAGCAAATCCAACACTGCTTGATTTTCCACTGGCTTAACTTGTTCCTCCAACCTATGAGGAAATGGGGGTTCTTGTGTTGCAGGAGTAGCAAGTTGGATTGGTACCTCAGTTGGTTCTACCGAGGCATCCTCAACTTCAGTAATGATAGGCTACTGTGGAGGAAGGGTTGTGCTAGATCTTAAATGGATATTATTCAGGGAAATTGCATAGCTCTACTATTGTGTTGTTGGTTTAGCATTGTTGGGATTACGAGTAGGTTGAGCAGGCAATTGAGTCTATTTAGGGGAAGTAGTGTTGGCTGTAGGAGGAGGCATCAAAGCCTACTACTAAGGTGGTGACATCAAAGCTTGCTGGTTTAATTGGTTCATCCAATTGTGTGGTTGTTTCTACCCTTGTTGGGGCTGTTGTTAGGGTTGTTGAGTTTGTGACCAACCCTGTTGAGATTGCTGCCATCTTGGCTGATGCTATTGCCAACCTTGCTAAGGTTGTTGCCAACTTGGCTGATACTACTGCTAGCCTTGCTGAGGTTGTTTCCAACCTTCCAGAGGTTGTTGCCAACTATTATACCCACTAAATCCACTATGTTGTTGATTTTGCCATGCATTATTATTATTAAAATTTTGAAGAGGATCTTGGGGAATACCTGGTCTCTGTGCCCATGGCCTTCACTGGGCAACATAGAGCACCTCTCCATTCTCATCAATGGCTTTGAACTTGGTAGGCATAGGTTGGGACTCCAAGCTTGCAACAAACTTACATGAACAATTATTTTTCTTTTCCCTACAGTGTGGACAGTACTCTGCTAATATTGCATTAGCTTTATCTTTCTTTCTCCTTGCCTACAATGTGTCCAACTGAGTAGCGACATCATTAATGATGTCTTTCTTGAAATCTGACAATAGATTGGATAGCTCCATTTTGGACATCCCTACACCGTTGGACTTGTGAGGCAAGGCTCTCAAGCCTCTTCCTTTCTTGATAGTAGCTCTAGAATAGTTCAGACATATGCTCTTTATGTCATCCCATGTCTTCTGAGTAATGTGCCCCCCTACCATAAGGTTAAGGGCCTCTATGCTCCCATCATTCACACCTCTCAAAAACAAAGGCTTTTGAGATTCTTCATTCAGCTCATGTTGTGTGTTACGCTGCAGGTTAAACATGAACCTAGAGACATGGTCTTCCAAGGTTTAATCTTCCTTCTGTGACATTTTAAATATGTCATCTCCTTTTAAGTCCCCTCCTTAGCAATAATCTTTATACTTATCAAGAAACATGGTGCACATTGCATTCCAATCTACTACAACATCAACACCCAAACTCATAAACCACCATAGAGTAGCCTCTTTTAAAGTGGAAGGAAATAGTTTGAGCTTATGGTCATCAGTGGTGTAGTCATAGCTTCGGTAGAGGACATCAAACTCAAAGAGGAAAGTCTCTGGATCCTCTATGATGAGTCCATAGAATTTAGGAAGTGTGGCTGTAGGAATGTTCTTCTGATTTTGGTTACCCCGTTGAGTAGGAATAGGAAAAGGGAAGGTAGGATGAGCCATCATGTTATCTAGATATTTTGGGTAAGCAAAGAGGGCATTTAAATGGTAAGACTCTTTAGATGATGGCGGTGAAGGCAAGTGATCATAGGCATCAGCAAACACGTTCTCAAATGGTTTTTCTTCTTATGGGTTCTCTAATTGGGTTTCCTCAAACGTTGGATTGAAAACCTCAAATGGTTCTTCCTGATTAAGGTTAGGTAGGAATCACCCAAGATGATCCCTACATCTATGCATACAAAATTATGTAGATTGAAAACTAAATTAATGACTTCTGGGTCATACTAAATTGACACCATCCCTGATAGCAGCGCAAAAAAATGATTGGTCAGAATAATATCCTAGTAACTCAAGGATTGGACATCCTTTAACAATGATTCATTGCTTAAAATCATCACGTATCAACTTAGAACATCATGCTAGACTTCATTAAATGTATCAATCCGAGAATGTGAACTTGAGATGATGCCTACAAAGTGTATGCTTTAGTTCTCCTTAAGAGTCATCACTACTAAAGTAAAAGCTATTGCTACAGGAGATTTATACTAGAAATTGAAACTACAGATTAATTCTCATCTTGAAGGAAAAACTTAATAGTAAATAGATAATGCTTGAGAAGTAAACCTATGCTGTAGGAAATAGTCAATGGTTCTGCTACCAGTGACTGCAGGAGCAACAGTACTTAACAACTTCAAAGAAACTTAATTGAATCCTACTTAAGCATGAACAGGGAATTCACCTTCCGTGTGGGCCCCCACGAAAGTTTGAATGAATTATAACTCAGAGATTGAAATATGAAACTGTCATATTTCATTTAACAAAACATACATACAATATAGGATATCAAAGTATTTCACTCTATTGCTGGATTACAGTATGAATTCCTCAAAATGTCTAACTAGCCTAGAATCATAATTTCCAGCTTATTTAAAAGCAACTAAGAAAAATAGAACACCTATAGACTAGGTCCTTCATTACATAGCATAACAACTTCAGTTACAGGAATGATAACATCATTTATGTAAGAAGATAAGCCATATTTAGTGCTTCGAGAATATAGGAACACTTGGTAAATAGATTGACTTGGTTTGAATCAGCAACCGCAAAGTTATGGAGGAGTGGAGCTATGATGAAATCTGAAACAATTACTCACCTTAAAAGACCCACTCATCCTTGAGTCCATGCTCCTTGCTGACTTATTCTTCTCCTGCAAAAGGTTAACATAACAGAATCCACAGCACGAATCCAAGGTAGAGATTATAATAAGTTTTCCTATTTTATCGTAGCCTTGTCACATGGCTATAGGAGGTCTACCCATTAAAGCTAGAGAAGAAAAATACCAGATTTTATCATAACATTCATTAATCTATATATATATTTAGTCTTGTCCTTTAGTTTCAAAAGTATCAAATATACATATGGCTAAAGCTTAGAAACATAAAAGGCTGTATAATGTTTATGAAAAACCATAAGATATTTAAGTCTGAACTTAGAAAATCATAAACAAAACATCCCATAAACTTGAGTCATCAATATTCACCGACACATTATGGTATTGACTGAGTGAAAGAAACAATTAAATTTTATAACAACTGACTAAATTGATGAGATGGACAATTGCTTATGATTCTAAGGTAAAAGATAAATTTTGTTATAAGGATCTAATGGCTGACAAAATTTAAGATTGATCAGATGAAGAATAATGAAACGTGTTATAGACACAACTGTTGAGGAAGCTTGAAGCTGCAAAATGAATGATGGAGATTAAGAGGAAAAATCTAATGGATGATAAAAATGGTGTATGTTTTCTATTTAAAGAGACATGGGATTCATTATTGAGTTCAAAATGGGTTTATTGACACTATAGGAGAATTCATGTGAAAGGACTATTTTCATGCACTGATGATCAAACAAATTACAAACAGAACTGAGCTGAACTAAAGGCATTATCGAGCGTCAAAGAATTATTCATTGAGTTGAATAAGTTGGAGGATATGAAGGATTGAATTTAATATTGATTAGAGGAGGTATTTTGAGCTTAGCATAGATCTAAAAATCTAAAAATCTTAGTTGTATTTGAATTAGATCATGATTGTATCAGTTTAACCATTGTTACAGCAAAATATCTTAACCGAGTGGACTTAACAATATATTTTTATTTCAATATGACATTCAATGAATGTTGTTGGTTTTCTTGTTGACACCATAGTGAATGTTGGTCAAGGTAGAACTATTCATGATAAATCCTCTAACCAGGTCACACCTTACAATGTGTTTTGTAACCTTTGACAGGGTTGGCTCCTAACCGAGCTCACTTCAAAAAAGTGAATTATTTTGGGTTACTAGTCCTAGATGATTTTTCCCCTAACAAGATTTCCATGTTAAAAATATATGTGTTATGTGTATTTGATGTGATTGGCTTGTTATTTTACTTTACACATTTCATAACTAGTCAGATCAGTAAATATAGTATTGAATTGACTGTCAATTGGTAGATGAAGAGAAATTTATTGTTGATAGCTTATTGAGTTGATAATTTGTTTGAAAAGTTTAAATATATACATATGAGAGTTGTGGGACTGTAAGATAACTGGAACTAATTGATTCAACCCCCCTCTTAGTTATCTAACATGGAGCCCATATGTATTTTGGCTCGTAGGAGGCTGACCCTTCAAGATCGAGAGATGGACCAGGTTAGGGTCTAGTGGGATTTTTATGATGAGGTTGTAACATCATGGGAGGACACAATACAGATGAGAGTATAGTATCCCCATCTTTTTGTGAAATCCAGGAAGAAGTTCATGCCTAGGGGGGAGGATGTGAGGCCTCACCCCGTACCATCATTTCATAGTAGTCTAGTCATGCCAAGTATGACTATCATGTTGATACATTGTTTTATCATGTTAGACTATTTTGATAGAGACTTTATATTTTTCATACTATGTGATGATCTATGATAATGTGGATGCTGATTTAGGACTTATTTTCATGCCTTGATTATTAGGTCTTGATTTATCATATTTGATGACTCATTTAATTTAGAATATTAGTCTATGTGAAATGATCATGGTTAATATGTTAGGTTAATTGATACATCATTGTGTTATTGGATTAACTTAATTTGAATGAAGGAAATGAATGACTGAAAATTATGTGATTATCTTGTGATAAAGTGTGGATGCAATTGGAATTATATGATGCATTTGAGTGTGATTATTATGATGTGTTTTATATGTATATGTTATTTGATCTTTCATGAGCTACTGATATTGTATCTAGTGTGCAGGAAATGACCATGGATTAAATAAGGGGAAATTAAAGATGGATGCATGTGAAGATCTTGTAAGGCCAAGGTTATCTCCAAAGGGAGAAATAACCTCATTGTTATGTATAATGTTGTAAAGTGATATTTGATTGTATTATTTAATTGTATTTTTTTTAAATTTTAAATTAATGTCTACTTGGCATGACATGTGTGTAGTGATGGTTGTAACCTTCTTGTGGTGTCAATTGAAACATGTTTTGTGAGTTAGCATGGCCAAGTGCATTGCATATTAGTTGTCTTCCACCTTTGAGTCACCTTGTAGAACCCCAAGGTTAGGTATCTTGGTTGTTGAGCCTTGGGAGGGAATCTTATTTTAAATTTTTGTAAGTCAATTCTTAGTGAACTTTTGAGAGGTTAAAAGTAATTCAAAGAGATAGTTAGGGTTAAAATTATATTACCCCATAGGTGTACTTTGGGTTGGGGATCAAATTTTGACCAATAGCATGATTTTAGACCATTTTTGCCTCTTCAAAAGATGCCTTTTTGAAAAGTGAAAAATTTGGGAAGTGTGCCATGTCTTCCTCTCTTTTCAATTTTGAATTTCCCTCTTGTTAGAGAGAGAACCCTTGGATAGTGTGCCCAATAATTTTTGAGCTTAGGTAGGGTTTTCCTTTTTAGTGGGATAGAGAAGAATTTGGTAGCTTGATTGGCCACTCTCCAATTTTGGAGACTTCTAATGGACTTAGCAGGTTTTGGTGGACTTAGCAAGGAGGATTGTAGGAAAGGGAGATCTTCTCAAACCACATTTTCCATAGCTTGGAGTAAGGTTGGTTTCCTTTTCATGGAAGACTCTTTCTTTTTCTTGAATGTAAAATGTAGATTTCTTTGTAATTTTATTGTAATGTTTTTGTGGAGCTTCGTGCTTGTTTTCATGGCTTCCTTGTTATGTCTATTTGCTGGGTTTGTTTTAGTGTTTTTTTTGTTTTATTGGGGTGTGCAAGGCCAAAATCACCCTAGAGAGGGAAGAGAGCCTTGATGGGTGAATGGATTAAGTTGGGAATGCCCATTTAGTATAGATTCCTTCCTCAAGGAGGAAGGGGATGATGCATGGATGTTTGGGCTCCATGTTGCCATTCTTGTTGTCTACTTATTTGGGGGTCATAAGGGTTTTATTTTGTGAAAGAAAATGGAAGGATTGGTACTTATAGTTGTGTGCTATAAATGTGTCACACTTCTATGGATCATTACATGCAAGGAAACTCAAGAATGAGCCCTCACAAATCGATCCATAGCTCCCTAAGCATGGAGTGCAAGGGTTTTTAAGAATGCTCTCAGCTAGAGCTATTTAGCTTATAACCTTGCTAGTAAACCATGCAATGGGAGATTCAATGAAGAAAAGGGCAAGAATGCCAATATCCTCAAGAATCAAGAATGAAAATGCAATGCAATGCTATGCTAGAAATGGAAATGCAAGCTAAGCTATGAAAGGAAATATGCAAGTATTACAACCCAAGCTAATTAATCTATGTGAGCTAATCTAGAGCATAGAAATGAAGCTAATCTAAGAAAGCATAAATATGAAGCTAAGCTAAGAATGCAAGAATGAGATGTAGAATGCAAGAATGAGATGTAGATGCTAAGAATGCTCTAAATCTTCAAAAGCTCCAAAGTGACCTAGAAATCCTACAGCATAAAGTTAGCATAAAAAGTTGGGGATCTAGAATGAAGAAGAGAGCTCTTCTTTTAAAGGAAATGAGAAGGAATGGGCCATGGAGATTAAGAGGAAAAAGATTTAATCAAGGGTGGAGCTTGAAAGAGGAGCAATCCATGTGAACAAATATCCTCCAATAGGAAAATAAGAGTTGACTTTATGTCCATATGAGACAAAAAGTCCTTTTTCCCTTTTTATAAAATAAGAATAATGCTTTATTTGTGCAACTTAGGATAAGAGGAAAAGTGGGGGCTTTTTATTTAATAAAAGGGGAGGAAATATTCCTTTTAAATAAATAAAAACTTAGGATAAGATGGTTAGCCCATAGAAAATAATCGAATAAATCATAGAGCTAGGATTTGATCAAGAACAAGCAATTTATGATTTAGCAAAAGTGCTAGCAAGGGGCTAATAGTCTAGGTGACCATTTTTAGGTGTATACAATTGTTATGGCTTTGTGAAGCCAATGGTTATGGATTTTGGGCCTTGTTGAAGGCATGGTTTTTACTTTTGAATGAATTCTCCTATTTGGGTACTTTCCACATTCACCTCTTTTATGGGTCCAAGGTGACCCATTGTGTGAATATCCTTGGGATGAGAATTTTGTCTTTACATGTACTTGCTTTTTTTTATGTGTATGTGAGATTGAAGCATGTAGGTGACCCTCATCCATCTTTATTTCCCCAAGCTTGGGGGTGGCCATGTAATGGCCTAGGTTCTGAGATGAGCCTCCATGGTCTTGTGGCTTCATTTTGTAGATTTTACAAAAGATTAGCTTGCTAGTTTTAATAAAGAAAATGAAGATTTTGAATTTTTCCTACTTGTAGTTTTTGAGTTAAAAATGGCTAGAATGCCTTGTGTAAAAAGTTGTAAAATAAGGCCATGTAAATGCCTTTTAGCATGTGTTAATCTTGTAAAAAGATTGTATTCATTTGTAGAATGTTTCTCCTATTATTTCCTTCTATTTTGAAGAAAGAAAGATATAAAATAATGGATTCCTTAAGATTAAAAAGAAATGAAAAATTGATGGTTTGTTTTCCTTCATGTATGGAAAAAGGTTTATTTTCCTATGTATGCAAATCATCCCCTTATATTTTCAAGTCTATTTAAAATATGAATGAAAGGAAAAGAAGAAAGTAGATTTACTTTTTATTGCTTTTCGAAGAAAACTTTTCTTTCATTGAATGTGTTTGATTCAAAAAAAATATCATGTATATACACCTATGTATATATACTAGGGTATATATACATAGATGTATATAATCTTAGAATAATGCCTTTATAATGTTACTTAAAAAAAGATAGATTTCCATATTTCTCTATGTTAAAAATTCAACTCTAGAATGTATATACATCCAAGTATATATATTCACATGTGTATATATGAGAATACACACACACACACACACACATATATAATATATTAATATATAATATATATTATCCTATATATAACATATATTAACTTATACTAAAACCAAATATTATTTAATAATCAAACGAAACTATATCAAATAAAAGTTAATACTAACGAAGCTACATTTTAAATGAAAAATAAATTTGAATTTTGTTTTAAAAAAATGGCTTTGGCACTAGTTGCAGTGGGACTGTGCCCACCGCTCCTCTCTAAAGGGGGGGCAGAGCACAACCCTTGCCACCTTCCCCTTGGGGGTGGTGGACAGGGGGGCCACCGTATACCCCTTGGGGTATGGTAGTGAGGCCTTCCCAACCGCGAGGCCAGAGGCAGCGACGGGGGGGTGGAAGCACAGTCGGTCTACGTACAACAACCGACTGCCTCACCCAAACAATTTAGTTTTTTTTAAAAACTTTTTTTCATACTTGTAACAAAACACATTAACACAGCTTGCTATGTAATATAAATTGCACACAAAATTATATCTTATGTATACTTGGCATAAATAAAAAAATGCCAATCTAATGATAATAAAACAATATAAGTCTATAGCTTTAATCTATTTAGTTAAATGTATTCATATAAATGAATGTAAAAAAAATTAAAAAAATATAGAGCTGAAATCAGAGAACCATAGTTAAATATTACAAGAGATTCAAAACAAAATTATTCTATACCTTGTTGATTAGGTACTGTAAACTTTTGTTGAGGCCTTGTAGAAATCTGTACACATTTCCTCGATTGATGAAATTCTTTGGCATATATACACAAGTATATATGAGTATATATACACACTTATGTGTGTATATGCAGCCTTGCATACTTGTGTATATACTTTGTTGTTGTTCTCTTCAAGCATGCTCCATGATCAAACCTGTAAACTCCAAATGGAGAAATTAGGGTTTTGGCCAAGTTTTATTTTAGGGCCAAACCCTAATTTCAAAATTAGGGTTAGGGTTGGCCTTTTGGAGCCAAAATTATATTTAAGTTTTAATTTTGAAATTTCATTTAATTATGGCTCATCTTTTTAATTACTAGTTACTAGTAATTAATGACAATTGACTTTTCTCTCACTTTTTTTTAAATTTGAATTTAAAATATTATTTTATTTAGCCATTAGATTTTCAATATTCCTGATTATTTACTTTATTGGATTTTTAAATATTTGGTCATTATATTTAATTTCAAATTTTAAAATGTTGGGATAATATTTAATGGACCTTTTTAATATTTTATTATTATTTCTTGAGATTGAAGATTTCTAGATTTATATTTAATATTAAAATAATATTAATCTTTATTAATATTTTATTTAGTATTGGGGAATTAAATTCATTAATCTACTTTAGTGATTTTATCTTTTTCAAAATAATTGGACTATTAGGGGGAAAATTAATTTATAAGCCCTAGGTGGGACCTAGGTAAATTATTTCACCTCTAGTAATAATGTTTAATTGATATATATAATTTTAATGGTTTTTCAATCCCCTTTTTATTATTATTATTGATTAGCGAACTTTGGAAAACTATATATTTTAATTAAAGGTTATATTAATTTTATTTAAATTAATCAATTATTATTATATTTTAATTAGAAATAGTTTGTTAACCCTAGATATTGCATTAGGGATATTATCATGATTATATTTTATCTTTTTATCTCTTATTCAATTTTTTGCTTTTTGATCCTAATTGGTGACCTGGTATCCATTAGGGACCATTAGGGTTATGAATTGATTTCGTTTGAATTTTACTTATTCAAATTGAACCCCTTAGGGTTTGTAGACCTAATCATTGAATTTTCATATTTTCTAGATTTGGATTGATACCTTGGGTTATTCACTTTTCTAAATTTATGTTTTAAACCCGGTTAGGGTTTCTTAGAGACCTAGTTAAGATTTCATTTTGACTAATGCAATTTGATGAACAAGGGATGTTGGCAAGCCAACACATGCCATGATTCCCCTTGCGAGTTGATATGTGTTGGTTGTCGCATTCATTTCATGTTGAATGCTCCTTAGTGTGTAATCTAGTTGATGTATGTGATGTTACAAAAAATTGTTATGTGTGTTTTGCCCTAATTTTTGGGCATGACATGGTTAGTTTCCTAATCAGGTGAAAACATTAATAAAATCAATTGGGAAGGGGGGCTAAACACACTAAAAAAGATAATTGTGGTTGATCCAGATATGCCTATTGGAGTACTATGGTCCATGTGTCTTCTAGGAATGATCCTAGTGAGGGGGTACCAAGGTCTATGACCACTAGGAATGATCACAATGAGAAAGGCTATGCATTGACACGCACCTAGCTTGTACTCTAGAAATCCTTACTTCTTGATTTGTGATGCCTCCGGTACTCCTATTTGACTTGTTGTCTTTTGTGGTTCATTTTTTCCTTTTGGAAAGGGTTTAAGCCACCTTAGGTATGTATTAGTCTCCTGGCTCGAGGAAGTGGGTCTATTGGTTCCACGTGGTTTGGTGGTTAATCTTTATTATATCAAGGTGTTTTTCATGGTCTCTTGGATGATCCTTGCACTTTGTGTATCTTCAATTGAAGATTTTATATTGTAAATCATATCATGTTCAAATGTAATGATCTGTATGTATTCATGTATTGTAAAGAGTCATATTTATGTGGCACAATGATGGATGTAATTATATTTCAAGAAATGTATAAGAGAATGGGTAGCTCTATGTGTAAAGAAAGGGGGAAATATTATATTATGCATGGAACATGTTGTTAGTGTTAAAAGGAAGTTGTATATATTACTTTTTCATATTTCTCCTATTCTCTAATGAAGTTCATATAATAAGGAAATGAACATATATATATATATAGTTATGTATTGATTATGTCGAAATGAAAAGTTCAAAGGTAATCATTGTCAAATGATGGATTAGTAATTGGCATTATAAATAATGAATAATATGAATTAATAAAATAAGTTAGTAACTTGATTTTAATTTTCAATAGTTGGTTATGTTTACTTAGTACATAAAATCAGTATGGATTAATGAATATTGACCTCTTTTCTAAATTATTAAAGGAAAGTGATATAAAGAAAAGTACTTAGATATTTTTAATATGCAATTAATGACTGGGTTGATAAGTGGAATAATGTTGTTAGATGATTAACTTATGTTTAATGAAAGAAAAGAGTTAGGAACATTTACCTTTGTGTATTTAAATGAACATAGAATAGTAAATCCCATAATTCAATGAAAGATTATGAATGTAATTAGGTTATATAATGTTGCTTTAGTAGCGAAATTAGGGAACCTGAGAGGATGTAGGTTGGTTATATCATGCATTCATTTTTTTTAAACAAGTGCATAATTATGTTATAGAAACATGAAGTGTGAAGATATGTATTATTCTATTTTTGAAGAAGAAAAAAAATTACTTGCATCTTTAGAGGTTTTATGTATTCTCCTGTTAGGTTCTATAATGGGGCATTACATCACCATCATGAGAGATATACCTTGATATTTTTTAAACAATTAAATCAACCTCATCATTAATGAATGCAGATAATACAAGTCACCATTAACCTGGGTGAGAAATTATCAGATCCACGTAAACCTAAGTGTTGGCTTGTACCTGGTCTTATATCTTTTCTAGAAAAAATTGAAGGTAGTTTTTGGACTTTTTGTAACTCTCAATATTTGAGTTCATTACTCAAATAATTTATAAATTCAACTTATATAGATCACCTATGAAAAAATTTAAAGTAGACAATGTCAAGGAACTATTTTCTCAAAGATCTAATTAACTGGGGCCATTTTATTATGTATGATCTTATAACCTTTGAAAATTAAAACACATTGAAAGATAAATACAAACCACTAATCACAAGAAATAAAATCTCTGTTATTTGGATTCTTTCACCAATCTACTCCAAATCATGCTTTATTATAAATGATTCCAATGATTTCAAATTAGGTGTCTCTATGTGTTATAAATGATTCCAATGATTATATAATGTTGCTTTAGTAGCAAAATTAGGGAACCTGAGAGGATGTAGGTTGGTTATATCATGCATTCATTTTTTTTAAACAAGTGCATAATTATGTTATAGAAACATGAAGTGTGAAGATATATATTATTCTAGTTTTGAAGAAGAAAAAAATTTACTTGCATCTTTAGAGGTTTTATGTATTCTCCTCTCAAGTTTTGTAGTGGGGCGTTACATCACCATCATGAGAGATATACCTTGATATTTTTTAAACAATTAAATCAACCTCATCATCCATGAATGTAGATAATGCAAGTCACCATTAACCTGGGTGAGAAACTATCAGATCTAGGTAAACCTAAGTGTTGGCTTGTACCTGGTCTTATATCTTTTCTAGAAAAAATTGAAGGTAGTTTCTGGACTTTTTGTAACTCTCAATATTTGAGTTCATTACTCAAATAATTTATAAATTCAACTTATATAGATCACCTATGAAAAAATTTAAAGTAGAGAATGTCAAGGAACTATTTTCTTGAAGATCTAATTATCTGGGGCCATTTTATTATGTATCTTATAACCTTTGAAAATTAAAACACATTGAAAGATAAATAAAAACCACAAATCACAAAAAATAAAATCCCTTTTATTTTGATTCTTTCACCAATCTACTCCAAATCATGCTTTATTAGAAATGATTCCAATGATTCCAAATTAGGTGTCTCTATGTGTTGTGCCAAGATCCTTTCTATTCTCTATGTGCTCCTCAAGATTTGCATTCATAGCCATGAGATCTTTTGGATTCTCAAAATTTTCAATCTCATACAAGTGAGAGTTTGGTCCTTTGTGAATCCCATGCTTTCTATCTTGTGGAAAAATCCTAGGGTTTATTTCTATTGAAGACCCTGAGATATGTGTCGAGGATGAGAAAGACTATCTTTAAACCTATGCTCATTTTCCATTATTCTTAAAAACTATAGGAATTACGTTATTGTCAAATCAGAATGAGATAGGTGAAGAAACTTGTGACAACCAAAGTATTTATTCAAAACATTTGAATAAAACTTTTTTGAAGAAACCTTGTAGGGTTTTGTTTGATTGTCACCATTGAAATACCAACCATCTCCTCTGGTACAAGAAGATCCCAGGCTAACCAAATCCTTATCTGTTGGCATGTTATGTTTTGGAGTACTAGGAATCAGTTAAGGGTTGTCATTTATGGAAACACTTATGATGGAGTGATCGCATGTTGTGGAGATTGCCATTGGATTCACAATCATAAAAATGACTAAGTCCAGAATCAGGATAACAGGGTACAGTGCCACAGTTTTGGATAGCGATAAAGATATACAAGGTATTATAGCTTGCAAAGTTAACTAGAGGTATTTTGGGATATGCACATGCTTCAATTAAGATCGCATGAGTTTTGGATACCTGATGTGTGAGATACAACATTCAGAAGGTATGCGAAGATAGTAAAATAGTATATCAGGGTACATGAATAGTTGTGAAGATTAAGGAAAGCATAATGGATATGGTAATGTGCTAAGACAAGTAAATAAAGTATATTTCTGACTCTTTGGTAATATAAGAGTGCCAACTCCATGTATATCATTTGCATAAGTTTCTATTATGTTTTGTATGACAATTATAAGGTTGACTCGAAGGCTAATTCTGTATAAGTATAGATTGGTTTTTTGAAAGTGAAGTATGGATGTTTTTATGATGATGGAGTAAGTTTTTGAATATAAGAGCATATATTAGATGCCAAATCAGTAAGAGGCTGAGCTACAATTGGAAATATCTTAGCAAGATAAGTTCTTGTATTGTTCCCCCTTTTGAGAGCTATTTTTGGGACAATATTTATTGTAAGAGCAATGTGCTCACCACCTTTAACCAGGTGTTTTGTATACCCTAATAGGGCTTTAGTAATCCTCTAACAAGGAAATGTACTATGTAACAATCAGCTCCTAACATGGCTAGATCTCCTAACAGGGACATAATATTTTAGTGCATATTTGTGGGTACCATCCCCATTGGGGTTTTCCCTTTGGCCAGGGTTTCCTCAAGAACAAATCATGGTGTCATGAGTAATGTGTTATGCTTATATGTTCTTTTCATTTCTGCATTAATTTGGATTGTTTATAATTGTTTGAAGTTGAAATCAAAGTTTTGTAATATTGATTCACCCCCCTCTCAGCATTATCTAATCCTAACAATTGGTATCAGATCTTCTGGCCCTTTGAGAGAAAGCTTAACATCTGAAGAGAGATCCGAATGGATTCAGAATATTTACAAGTGAACTTTGAAGGTGCACTAGAAGATCCAAATAAGATGAAAGCTTAAAATGGTGAACTAAAATTCAAATTAAGAAGAGAAGAAGGTTTCATGAAGAAACTTAAAGAACAACTTGAGATTGTAAAAAATCAGAGACAAGACTTTACGGAGAAAATGAAAGAAGGCTCAGACAAAGTAAAGAAGCTAGAGAAAGAAAAAGAACAAATCAATCTATTGATGATCAAGGAGATTCAACATGAAAAGGATGAAAGAAACAAAGTTGAAAAGTCACTAAAAGAAGCTAACCTGCAGATATGAAGTATGAAGACTAAACTTGACCATTACAAGGATAAATATCAGGAATTGGATAATTACAATTAGATAATCAAAGGTGAACTCACTCAAACTAGACTACACATTGAGGAGTTACAAATCAATAATGTCAAGAATGATGAACAAAGAATAGAACAAAAATCTAAAGGAGACATGAGTGGACCAAATGAAGTTGGAAGTTCAAAAACTCAAGAAGAATCAAAAGAAGCCAAGATTGAGGAAAGACCTATTCTAGATGAAAGGCCTACAAATGAAGATCCTAGAGAAAAATTCAGATCCTTCAGAGGTAGATGTTTTAGATGCAACAAAGTTGGACACATGAAAAGAGATTATAGAAGTAAAGGTAACTCTAAACCCTTTACCAACTACTGTTTTAATTGCTATGAGTATGGACACAAGAAAGATGATTGTAGAAAACCTGATCAATCTAGGTATAAGAAAGAATATATCAGAGAAGAAACTACAGCCAAGATTACATGTCAAAAATGTAATAACTTTGGGCACACATCAAGGTACTTTAAGCTACAAACTAGTCAAGAAAGAAGAAAACAACCTATTTGTTACAAATGCAACAATCCAGGTCACATTGTGAAGTTTTGTAGATACAATGGAGATGACAACAGAAGAGGACCAAGGAGATCTAATGAACCAAAAAGACCACCACCTATAGTTATAAGGAAAAATATCAATGACAGTGGTAAAAGCCTAAATGATTACATAAATGAAAGAAAGAAATCAGAGGATGAGAAGATATGGAAAGTAAAAGTTCTAAGTAAGGCAGTGGTTCAAGGAGAGACAACTTATGATGTTGTGTCCTTGCATGATGAATTCTTTGAGGTATTAAATATTCATGAATTACATTTTACTTAAGTTTACTTAGGATAATGCATTTGCATATTAGTTGTCTTTGAGACACCTAGTTGTTTGCATTTCATTTTAGCACATGGTTAGGAGAATTTCCACTTTAGGTGTGATAGTTGTCATCACATACCTCTTTGTGTGTGAGATCCACCTTTAGTGCTCTTATCACATTATCATCCTCTCATTGTTGCACATGGTTCACATAATTTGTTGTACAATGGAGGATGATCCACCTTTGGTGGACATGTGATTCCACCATGTCTAGTTGATAGCTTATCACTTGCATATCTTCTAGTTATCATGCATTGCATATATATTAAGGCATTCCTACATTGAATCAATCAATCAATCAATCTATTATTCATTATTTGATCATTGGATCATATCATATTTTTTCTTTGTTGTGCTATCTCTTGAGCTTCTAGATCTTGGCATTCATTCTTTTTCTTAGGCAAATTCTTACATGGTATCAGAGTTGTAGAAGATTTCATTGCATAGTCCTTGGAGAGCCATTGATTGCTTCAACTTTTGGAGGGCCACAAACCAAATTTGGGATCAGCATTTTGTGGGAGCATTTTGAGCAAGATCAGACCTCACCATTGCATCCAAGTGGCTGTTTCCATAAATTTTGACTATAAATTTGCCTATATTGGGCAAAAGTCAAATTTGAGGCAAATTTTTTTTGCAAATTAGACCTCTAAGACCCAATCTACAAATTGGGTAATATTATTGCATTTGGGTGGCTATTTCCATAAATTTTGACTATATTGGGCAAAAGTCAAATTTGAGGAAATTTTTTTTTGCAAATCAGACCTCTAAAACCTGATCTGCAAACTGGGTAATATTATTTCAATTTCTACTTTAGATTTGAATTTACATTTCTATTTTCAGATTTGCAATATTGTCAATTTTTAGATTTGGGAATTTTTTATCTTCACTGTCTTCAGATATATATTTTTCTTCAAAATTAGTGGGTTCTATTTTCAAGGACCCCACCCCTAGTTTTTTGCTAGGTCTGGCCACTTGTACACATGACAGGAAGTACAGAACTAGCGAATATTCTGAGTCGACCAAATTGCTATAGCAGTCAGCAAGCCATGTGAACAACCTTACAAACCAAACCCTTTTGGTTTACATTTGTGGATCTTTTCATTTGAAGATCAAATTTTATTTCCGTGCAACTGATGTGGGACTAATTGGCTAAGGCATTTCAAAAATCTTGGGCCCTTTGTACACAGACCAGAACTTAGAAGAAGTCGACATGTCCCTCAAAGTTACCAAGTAGCAAATCATGATTTGTGCAAGGCACACGTAACACCAACCTGGGTAGAAACTCAAGCCGATGAGGCAACCTGAGCAAAGCACCAATTGAGCCAAGAGACTAAGCTCGTTTGTGTTCATACTAGAACTGGGCATATATAAACAACTGAATTCCCTTTGTTGTGGGAAATGTGGGACTAAATTCCCACATCCCCTCTCCACCTGATCTCTACCACTGTGGCGGCCTACCACGTAGACTGTAGTCAAGTGCCACCACCAAGCGCCACTGCCAAGTGCCACCTGCCAAGCACCACTGCCATGAGGACTATTGCATGGACCTCTGCACCTAGCCACCATCAGACACGTGGCAAGCAGGAGAAAAATGGTAATTTTCAAAAAAAAATTTGTATTTTTCATAGTGTTTATGGTGTTACATTTGACGGGCTTTTTTCCATCAAAGTGGATGTCTTTCCTTTTCCTGCAACAGTCTCAAAACCGTCAATTTTAAGACAACGGTTGCATCTATATTTCGTGAGGTAAAATTTGACAGCTATATGACTGCCAAATCTAGGCATTTCTAGACTATTGTGATGACCATTTGAACATCAAAATTAAGACCGTAAATTGGTGATTTCAGTAGATTTCAAAATTTTTGTAGCCCTCACAATATGCAGTTTTGATTTGGTAGTATGACTTTGGGAGGCCATAACTTGGTCATCCCAGCTCCGAATTGAGTGCATTTTTTTTATGTTGGCTAAAATTGCCTAGAAGTTTCAGTGGTGGTATTCTTTTCTAGTTTTGGATCATGGATTTTGCAGAAATTATAATTTTTGGTGATTGTACTTGTCTGATCCTTGTTTTTGCAACTTCAGAGGCTTCGTTCGAGCTCATACAGACACATTTTCATGTGCAATTTTTTTTGAAAGTGCATGATTTTTTGTCTACTTTCCAGATCTGGTATTAGTTTGGAGAAATCTTGAGTAGATATTGCATTTTCAAAATATGGTCTATTATGGCCTATTATGGCACTTGTAATTGATTAGATCCTTGAGAGATCTTATGTCCTATCTTCTTCAGTCTACTATAGCTTCATATTTTCTATTCTAAACATCAAAATTAGAAGTCCACTTTGATCCATTTTGACAAGTGGCAATTGTACACACACTAGCTATAAAGTGCCAAAATCATCATTTTTTGGGGGGGTTCTTTGATTGAGTGAATTGTGGGGGTGTCTTGTGTGTTGGTGTCTCTCTCCTTCCTGTGCTCTTTTCATTTTGCATCATGGGTTCTATTGCAAAATTAACTCCACATAACTATGCCACATGGAAAGATAATGTATGGAGCAAGTTAATGGCTAGAGGTTTAAATCCTTATGTGGATGGTATAATTAAAAAACCCACTGATGATGATGTTGTTTCAGTAGGTAATTGGTCATGCAAAAATTTTAAAGCTTTAGGAGTCTTGAGAGAGAATGTTTCTGAAGCTGTCATGTATCACATCAAAACCTTAAATGATGCTAGAGATGCTTGGGATAAACTTGCAGAATTGTTTGGTAAAGTGGATGAAGAAATGGGATTCAAAATTGAGACTCATCTCCTCAAATTAGAGCCCAGGAATTTTGACACAATCCAAGATTATCTCAACAAAGTCAATGATTATAGATCAAAACTTGATGATTGTGGAAATCCCATGAAGGATGCAAAGTTGGTTAGTCACTTGTTGAAACATCTTCCTCCTGAATATGCAACTTTTGTTTAAAGTTACAATACTCACAAGTTGAGCATGGGTAGTGCCTTCATTAAGCCTTCATTTGAGTTATTTTTAGAAATGTTGGTCTTAGAACAAGAAAAATTGATGAGTATGGGGATTCTCAAGTCTTCAACTTCAAAGGAATTGGTGGCTAATCATGAGAGTCAAGGCAATCAAAGTCAAAAGAAGAAGAAGAATTGGAAGTCTAAGTCTCAACAAGAAGGTACAAAATCAACTTCCACACAACATGACACTTTTACATCACCTCAAAAGGGTGAATTTTCAAATAAGGACAAGCGATTTTGTGCATATTATAAAAAGGATGGACATGAAGAACACTTTTTTTATAAGAAGGACATTGATGAATTGAAGAATCTTCTTGCCAAGAACAACATCAATTTGCCTTCCAGGATGTCTACCTCAACCTCTTCTTCACCAAATTCAAAAAAAGATAAGGGAAAGGGTCATGCATTTGTCACTAAAAAAGGACAAGCTTTATATGCTTCTTCAAGTCTTGATTTAGGTAGATGGCTTCTAGATTCATGGGCTTCTCATCATATGGCTTCTTCATAGTCCATGTTTTCATCATTTGAACCTTGCAAAGGTCCATCTATTTTGATGGGCAATCACACTTACATGAATGTGATTGGGAAAGGAAGTATTGATGTTAGGGAGGGATAGTTCAATGATGTGTTGTGTGTTCCACACTTGACCAATAACCTTCTTTCTATCTATTAAATCAAAAATGGTACTACAAAGAAGACTATGGAATTTACACCTGATTCAGTTTTCATCAAGGACTTGGAGAGTGGAGCAGTTATTGCTACTGGGATAGTGGATCACTCTTCTTGGTTGTACTCCTTTGCAAATTTTGTTCCTCTTGATGACAATGATTCTTCAGATAGTGATTCTTCAGCATATGATCATAATTACAGTGATGATTCAGCTTTTGAGGAGAGTTTTGGCTACTTGAACTTCGGTATTCTCACTCATGATCAAGTTCATGAGCCTTTCATTTCATCTCCTCCTATTGAGACTTTGTCTACTCTTGCTCCTGATGATGCTTGCATTCACACATCCATGGGTTCAGGTGCTTCAGTGCAGCAAGATATTCATTATCTTCCAGACTTGGTTCCATGGGATGACTACTTAACAGACATTGTAGGTTTGTTTGTGGGGTCCTACATTCCAGATTTGGGAGACTTCATTGATGACATTCATCTTCTCTTTGTTGAGGATGATCCTTCTTCAGTTGTTGCGACGGAACATGCTGACCCTCATCTTCATTCTCTACTTGATCATTCTTTTGAGGGTGACATGATTGTGGTTACTTTGATACATCAGTTACAGAAGGTCACTTTGGTCTTTGGTACATGTTCTACATTGATCCTTAGTTGATCTTGATTTGTCTTTTTCAGCCGAGTGGCTTAGTACACATGATTTGGAGGAGGCACCTTTCAGCTTTGACATGGGGACACTTGAGCAGGTTTCAGAGATTCCATACACTTTGAGGTTTCTTCCTATAGATTGGGGAGGAGGCTTCACATATTCACCTTTAGTCTTGTTTCTTCCTAAGGGGAGGAATGTTGTTCTACACTCATGGAGCAGTTTCAACATCAAGCTTGGAGCATCTACCATTGGATATTTTCCTCACATGAGGTCTTCTCTCTCATATTATATTATTGTATTCATCTCTCTTTTGGGGGGAGGGTTTTTCCCATGAGGTATTCCCTCTTTCTCCACTTTATGAGAGATTGCATTATCTATTATTCTTGCATATTGTACATGGGTACCTAACATGGCATAATAGTCGGGACCCATCTTGCATTGTGAGTTTAAGTGCATTCCCCTAAGTTGCACTTAAAGGGGGGGTGTTGGTGTAATTAAATATTCACTAATTACACTTTACTTAAGTTTACTTAGTATAATGCATTTGTGTATTAGTTGTCTTTGAGACACCTAGGAGTTTGCATTTCATTTTAGCACATGGTTAGGAGAATTTCCACTTTAGGTGTGATAGTTATCATCACATACCTCTTTGTGTGTGAGATCCACCTTTAGTGTTCTTATCACATTATCATCCTCTCATTGTTGCACATGGTTCACATAATTTTTTGTACAATGGAGGATGATCCACCTTTGGTGGACATGTGATTCCACCATGTCTAGTTGACAGCTTATCACTTGCATATCTTCTAGTTATCATGCATTGCATATATATTAAGGCATTCCTACAATGAATGAATGAATCAATCAATCAATCTATTATTCATTATTTGATCATTGGATCATATCGTATTTTGTCTCTCTTGTGCTATCTCTTGAGCTTCTAGATCTTGGTGTTCATTCTTTGCCTTAGACAAGCTCTTACATCTTCGCATGATGAATTCTTTGAGTCATTAGCCTAGAAGGCCTCATGGCCTCATGGGGAGCATTGGATATAGACAACATAAATTATCCAGCCCCTGTATAAGTGGAGTAAGCTCATGAGAGCTTAGTTATGTTATGCATAGATGTTTTGGAATCCGTGGATAAGTTCACAACACTTGGAGATTCATCTTCTGTGTTTGTGATTTTTGCATTGACTAGACGACATGCGAAGTTGAGCTACATGTGTTTAATGCACACACCCAACTTGCAATGAATAAAGGACTTGAAAGATATCATTTATCCACCATTTATTGATCAGTGACCAAGGAGAGTAGAAGTGTGAAAGAAGAGTAGTAATCTAGTAGAGAGATTTTGTTCTCACATGAAGCCAAGCATCAAATTTGTGCACATTTTAAGGTATTTAGACCTAATCTCTTTGGAAAGTCATGGATGCATCAGTAATTTACGATGTGGTAGAAAGACCTAGGTATAAGTTCAAAAGGCATCCATACAAATCCCGTGAGGATGATTCGGAAGGGGTGTTTTCTCAAAACCCCCATAGGTGTGTTACACGTAGAGGACATTAGGGCATACATAGACTACAAGTATGAGATTATTGTGGAGGTCAACATATTCTATGAGTTGAATGGTATGATAGATGTAAATGGGTCCTTAACAGAAGAATTCAAACATTTAAAAGACCCATCAATACTCAAGTTAACCTAACTCACTAAATTCACAAAATTCAAATGGTTCAAGATCATTCCGAGTAGAGTTCATGATCAGTTCTTGTGGATAGGTGATCAACCAGTTAAGATATGTGCTCAGTTGATCCATTATATCACATGGCTTGACAATGAAGGAACCCTACTTTTTAGTGAGAAAAATCTAAAAAAAGAAGCTGAAACCCTTACACACTCTAAATGGGACAAGAGGGAAATGACTGTAAATGATATATATCTACAATATGTCAGATTGGTAGCAATGCTAATTGGATACAAGTTGTTTTTATAGTTCTAGACTTAATTTAGTATCAGTTGGAGTAATAATGATGGCACAAAAAATGGTCAAAGAAAACAAGAAATACAACCTATGTGAAATACTAGCTCAACAATTCATTGAAAATATAAAAGTTATAAAAAAGGACAAATCTAAGGCATTCAGGTTTGGGTCATTACTAGTTCACATGTACATTCATGTCATTAACAACTTTCTTGATATGCATCCTAGAGCATGGAAAGACAATGAACCCACTGGTCTACAAACATTAGAATATTATAGAAGGCAAAAAAAGGATTTGGTTGATGGAGAATTGTTTGCAATGATTAAGATCTTGTAGAGATAGATGAAAGAAAGATATAGACTTCTAGAAAGCTTAGTAGAAAATTATGAGGACACCATTTGTTTCATGGTTGAAACTGATTGCATCTTGTTTGAGGTAGTTGAGCCTAGAACCAAATGGTTTTATCCTATGGGATATGGAGTAAGTGATGAAGTATTAACTATGCAAGTAGAGCACGTATTGGCTGTAGAAAAGGACCCTACTCAAGAAAGATGGGGTACATAAAGAGAAAAATATGAAAATTCAGAGAAGAAAAAGAGAAGTAACAAGAAAGAGGAAAGTTAGCAAGATAGTAGAAGATAACACTACAATGGCGGGTATTAAAAAAGCACAATTGATAGACATAAAAAATAAGATGGAGGCATCTTCTAGTATTGCCACTGATTCACCCACTCCATTGGAAGCAGATAAGATAGCTACTACTAATAACATCATTGATTTATCAGTCCCTCAAGAGGAAGAAACACATGAAGTTGAGACTACAATGGTTCCTAGAAGATCATCTAGGACAGTCAAGAAGGTCAGTCCAAAAGAAAAAGATACATAGGCAAAAAAGAAGAAGGAAGAAAAGGTTATGGAGAAAGAGGAAGAGAAAAAGGTTCAAAAGAGTCCACAAATCTTGTGGAAACCTGATATGAAATCACTAAAAAAGAGGGTTATCAAGGATGGAAATCTGATATCTATAAATAGATACTATGAGAGATATAGCCCTAAGGATCAAGAAATCATTGAGGACACTATCATTGAGCATTTTTTAGTTTTCAAAAATAATTTGTTCGAAATTGAAGCGAGTGTCCCCAAAGATCTATAAAGTAAGCTGGAAATCATAAAATAGTTAGAAAATTTAGAGGATGAGAACATAAGAAACAAGATGATTGATGATATGTTGTCGATTGTGTCTATTTAGGAAAGAGAAAGAATCATAAAGGCACTGAAACCTCTTCTAAGAACAAAGACTAGACTAGTCAAGATAATGGCTAGAAGATATGATGAGGTCATTGAAGATACCCAAAAGGCATTAGACCAAGTTCTAATGCATGACATGCCTAAAAAGGTGTCACCTCCTAAGACTGCTAAACCTATATCCTTGGGCTTAAGAGAGAGCTCACATGCAATTGATGAGAGTGTTCAAGTTAACTTGCAACCAAACTTCTTTATCACTGGTGTGCCTATTATCCTTGACACTTCCCAGAATATAAATGATCCATTTATGGACAAGATAGATAGTGCAATGGAAGTTGAAGATCAGGAATAGATAAAAGAAAGCAAATTAGAAGAGAATCCAGAAGAAAAAGTACAAGAGAAGGAATTACAGCAAGAAGAAAAGCAAGAAAGACAACCTAAAATAGAGGAGGTTACTCATGTCAGATTGCATTGATCTCTATTATAGGTAAGTGTGGTCAAACCAGTCAGTTCTGATGTGGATAGCATGGATGAAGATGAATTGATGAGACTCTCATTCATGGCCTTTGCTAAAGCTAAGGAGAGATCAGTCCAGAAAGGAGATAAAAGAGCTAAGATAATGGTCAGGGCTATAGAGATAGTGAACAAGCTACTCCCCTCACTAGTTATCCTAAAAGACAAGGATGAGGTTGAGAATCTTGGTATAGTATTGGATAGCTTTGATAGTCACTTTGACTCATTGCTAAAAACAAAAGGAGAAGGCTGAAAATAACTTCTTGGATAAGAAGTTGAGCAAAGTTCATAAGTCCATTTCATGGGACTTAGGCATTCTAAAGCCTGCCACTCTTAAATCCAAGAGTTGTGTAGCACAAGGCAAGAAACTATATAGCCATTGCATAAATCCCTATAGACATTTGAAGAATGTTGAGGAGGCCATAGCCAAAGATAGGTCTAGTCTTGACAGCATAATGGACAGTTGTGAATCATCTTCACAAACTATGGGAGAGATAGATAAGGAGACATCTAGGATACTGGAGAAAATAGGAGTACTAGAAATGGAGAAAGGGAGAGTTGCATACAAATTTGGTTCATTAAGAAGCCTACTGACTCCCAAGCTCTTAATATTGGAGACTCATCTCTCTGAGATGATAAAGGTTGAAAGCTCAATGTTAGTACCCACTCTCACTAAGCTTAAGGTAACATAGACAACATCATATGCACTGAATGGATTAGTCCATGTCAGTGAACTTCTGATAAGTTCATGGATTGAGGAAGTTAAGACATTGGAAATCTCCTTCCAAGATGTCTTAAATCTTGTGAGTAAGCACTAAATCATTTGTGCTTAAGTCCTACAATTTTGTGTAAACCTTTTCCATTGATGTCAAAGGGAGAGGAAGAAAAAGGAAAAATGAGGAAGAGAGTTATATATTGAAAAGAAAGTAAAAGAAAAGATGTAGAAAAAAAATATAGAAAAGAGGAAAAGGAAAATAAAGTTGTATTGTAACACTTAGTCATTTTTTGAAGTGTTTCCATCAATTCCAAAGGGAGAGATTGTTGGTATGTGATGTTTTGGAGTACTGGGAATCACTTAAGGGTTGTCATTTATGGAAACACTTATGATGGAGTGATCACATGTTGTGGAGATTTCCATTAGAGTCATAGTCATAAAAATGACTAAGTCCAGAATCAAGATAACAGGGTATAGTGCCACAGTTTTGGATAGCAATAAAGATATACAAGGTATTATAGCTTGTGAATTTAACTAGAGGTATTTTGGGATATGCACATGCTTCATTTAAGATCGCATGAGTTTTGGATACCTAATGTGTGAGATACAGTATTCGAAAGGTATGTGAAGATAGTAAAATAGTATATCAGGGTACATGAACAGTTGTGAAGATTAAGGAAAGCATAATGGATATGGTAATGTGCTAAGACAATTAAATAAAGTATATTGCCAACTCTTTGGTAATATACGAGCACCAAATCCATGTATATCATTTTCATAAGTTTCTATTATGTTTTGTATGACAATTATAAGACCAACTGGAAGGCTAATTCTGTATAAGTATAGTTTGGTTTTGTGAAAGCGAAGTATGGATGTTTTTATGATGATGGAGTAAGTTTGTGAATATAAGAGTAGAGATTAGATGGAAGATCAGTAAGAGGCCGAGCTACAATTGGAACTATCTAAGGAAGATAAGTGCTTGTGTTGTTCCCCCTTTTGAGAACTATTTTTGGGATAGTATTGATTGTAAGAGCAGTGTGCTCACCACCTTTAACCAGGTGTTTTGTATACCCCTAATAAGCCTTTAGTAATCCTCTAACAAGGAAATTTACTATGTAACAATCAGCTCCTAATAGGGCTAGATCTCCTAATAGGGACATAATATTTTAGTGCATATTTGTGGGTACCATCCGCACTGGGATTTTCCCTTTGGCGAGTGTTTCCTTGAGAACAAATCATGGTGTCATGAGTAATGTGTTATGCTTATATGTTCTTTTCATTTCTGCATTACTTTGGATTGTTTATAATTGTTTGAAGTGAAAATAAAAGTTGTGTAATACTGATTCACCCCCCCTCTCAGTATTACCTAATCCTAACATTATCCACCCAAGCACTTTGTGTGAACACCCATTTTGGTGTATTCCATTGGGGTTTAGAGATGAGGATACCACTAAGAGGGCTTCCTCCACCTAAATGATAATTTAGGAAACACCATCTATTTGTAACTGAAGTAATTTCTCTATATGAATGAGACCTAGTTTGAGGAAGAAACTCATTTCCCTATGGAAAAACACCTAAAAAATTCATTTTTCCATTAAACCCTCTCTTTTTAATTAGATAAAATTACTTTTCCTCTTCATTTTGGAAAAAATATCACCAATGTCGCTTTAGAGAGAAAATTTTAAAAATAGAAATTATTAAATTAAATATAAACTTTTTAGAAAAGGACAAAGTTAAGATGATAATAGATTCGTTTCATAATATTGTCTCAAAATACTTTACTTTGTAGTAGTGTGACAGGTAATGCCTTCCACACAATAGGTATTTTTGGTGCACCAGGACACTAAGATAACCAAATAGCCCGCTTGGGTAGGGGTGCCATGAGGTGAGCTTAAGATCTATGGATCATGATTAAATTTGAAAGAAAAAAGAATAGACTAGTAATAGTCATTTATTTAGTCATTTTTATTTTTCTAACCAAATATTTAGTTGTGATTTTATCAGATGTCGAAATTAGTCATTTATTTACTTGCTTATACTTGTGGATTGCAAAATTCTAGTATAATTTGATCATTTTTAATCACTTGATTGAAATTTATAGTCAAATAATCATTTATTTACCAAATTCTACTAGTATCTTCTTATCAACGACAACACCAAAATCATAATACTAACATATTAGTGGAAGTAGGACTTTAAAGTATGTTAAGACATGGTAGTATCCAAATAAAAATAACAAGAATGCCTTGGTTCTAGGTAGTTTTTCTAACATACTCAACCCATATTGACATTCCTCTTTCCATTCAACAACCATGAAAAATAAATTACACTCCTTTTTGTGTATTTTCTAAGGCTTATTTTGCATGTCCATGGTCTAAGTAATCAAATGATGGTGGAGGGAGAAAAAGGATGGAGAAAGTCGGTGAAGAGGGTATGAATATATATACAGTGGACAAAGAATAATATATTTTTCCCATGGGTTCAAACTACCCGTCATGGATTATCTTGATACCAAAAATCATGTTTCCTACAATCCTTAAAGAACATCACTCTAAGATGGAAAATTTGTATGGGAAAAATAAAAATATTTTAAATCCTAATTATGGAAGCTTTATCAAACATAAAGGGTTGTAAGTGACCATCTCCATCAATTGTATTTGGGCACTCTCAAAGACTTTGGGCAATTTTAATGGCTTCAGACACTCATTTGTAATGCACATATTTTCATTCTACTTGATTCACTTAATATTCTCATAATATTCAAAGGTAAAAAACATAGTGATTACCAGGTTCACTATCTCTACAATTATATATAGCCATACGACCAATAAAATTAATTTAAATATAATTAATTGTCTTATAAACCTATTTAGTCATGTTGGGATGTCCTAGGTTAATCAAGACTACCTAATTTTGATGGATGTTACTCATTAAACTATAAGAGAATAAAAATTGCAAGACCTACACTTTCATGTAATTATTTCATTAGAATTGATTCTTTTCCTCTTCAATGTTGTGACATATTGATTTGGTTGATAGTAACAAAAAATTAATAAGGTTTCCTTTAGTTTATTAAGAATGTTCTTTCTTTGGTGTCAAATTTTTTGTAAAAAGTTTTTTGATTACAAAAATGTGATTGGAATATGGTTATTTTTAAAAATGATCATAATTTTTTAATTATAAAATTTGATCAAGTTTTCATTTATAAAACCTTGTATGTGTTATGGATTAATTTTTTTGAGCAATAACATGTTTGGGTTATTTAAATTTAAATCAAATAACCCTAACCTGCTAGTTATGGATTTGGGTTGTTTATGTGAGTGTCCATTTTTTTTCACTATCGTGTTGCACATTCCCACACACACTTCTTTCCAAACTCAACTTGGCTATTAGTGGAGGTGGAAATCACCAAAATGGGTGTTTGAACTAGGTGAGACCCTATAACCATAATACCATTTTTCTCCTCTTCTGTGGATTTTTAGGTTTAGATGGGAGAACATATATAGTGTTAAAGAAAATGGGTTTTTACCATTTACCTTGCCCAATTTTACCTAGGTATCCAAGATTATTATTTAATTTTAGTGCATTTAGTTTTTATAGTTTTGAAAGTTTATTTTTTATTATGTCAATCAACTCTCTCCTTGTCTCTATAAGAAATGGTTTGTACATTATTTTAGCATCTCAATATATTTATTTTTATTTTGGTGAAATATTCTCCTGGTTCTCTTTATGTGTGAATGCATGTTTACATTTTTTCCTCTAGGTTTATTTTTTCATCACGAACATGATATCAGGGCTTTCAATCTATATCTCCTTCTAGTTTTTAGATTATTTATCAATCCATTTCGGAGATCTCATACTTTTTCTTTTAGGAGGATAATTGACTTTTTATGTTTTGTTTGTGTCATGTTCCTTGAGATGAATTCATCATCTATTTAAAAATACCTTTAATTATAGGTCATTTTCATTCATAAGTTATTTAGTATCTTTACAAAACTTTATTGCATTTTCACTTTCATTTGTTAGGCCTAAACCCATTATTGGTTGTGTTGTAAAGTTTGTATATGTTTGAGGGTTTGTTGTTGGAAATATGGAAAGAGACATAATCATATGGATAAAAAAAATTCATTAAATGGAAAAAATATGATGTCTAGACCTTATTACCACATGCACAATTCATCAAAAGATTAGATCAAGTGGAAAATCAAATTTTGGTTAACTACAAGAAATAGCGTAGATTGTCCTTACAATGTAAATAGTGTTTGGATCTATGGAAAGTACCAGAGTGATATTTTTGGGTGCACATCTAGTGGAATGTTTTTTAAGATATATTATTCCTAATTCAAAATTTTCATATAAATATCCTATCATACATAGAAGTAATACAATTCTAAGTTATAGTTTTTAAGGTTAACAAATAAGAACACGCCAACATGGTGAATAATCTTATTGCATATATCTGTAAAATATTTTGAAGGGTAAAAGAACAGTTAGATCAGTTGAGACAAAATGTTAAGAGATATATAAATGATTACCCTTATTTTAATTGAGATTTGAACTCTACTTTTTGTGGTTAAATATTAAATGGTTTACATTTCCAAAGAGAGTTTTATGCCAACATTGTGAAATCAAATTAGGGATAGCAGAGGTAAAAGATCAACAAATTAAGTTTTTTTTTATGTTTGTTGTCGTATGCAAGTTTTTAGAAAGGGTTTATACATTCAAGTTACTAATTGATGAAGAACAAAGGTAGTGTGCAATTATTGAAACAAGGTATCAAATCTATGTTTTGTGTTGACATGGAGCTGTAATCAGACATTTTTAAGTGTTTTTTTATATAGTTCACTATATATTGATCATTGTATCCATCCTTATAAGATAACGAGTCTCTATTTAACAAGTTTTACCCCTTCTTTTATTAAGAAGTGAGCTCTAGGTGCTAAGCATGAATCTATGTGCATTATAACTATTTCTATGACAATATTTTTGCACTTTACCTTTTCGTTTATGCGTTAAGTAGTTTGTGGATTGGGTTGATAAGATAAAATTTGGTATAACAATAATTCACACCCCCTTGTCAGTTTTACCTACTTCCAAAAATTTGTATTAGAGTCAAGCTCATTAGAGGAAGTCTAACAACTTGAGGGAGATACATGAAGGAAGAATGTATTCAAGGTTGCATGAACAACTTGCAGTTTCATTGGAAGATCTTGGTCAAACAAAAGATGAGGCTAATGTATTGAAAAAGGAACTAAGGGATGCTTATATCTTCATGAAATAATTGAAATCATAATTGATGAAAGCCAAGGCCAAGAGAAGGCAGTTATTCCTACACATAAATTAAATGGGTAGTGAAAGTTAAGATGATGAACAATTGAGCCAATTCCTAAATGACAAAACTCAAGAATATGAGAAACTCAAAAAAGAGAATGCAGTTATGAAGAATGAGATGAAACCTATGGTGAGGAGGGTCACTACATAAATTGAGGATGAGAAGAAGAATGAAGAAAACCTGAGTGAAACACTAAAGGAGAAAACTGGTGAATGCAAAAAACCATGTGATGAAAGTAATAAACTTGTGGCTAATCTGCAGGATGCAAAGAATATTGAAGAAGAGATAATAGATGAGTTGGTGATTTGAAATGACTACGAGGAGAAATTAAATATCACCACCATAAATCAAATGCATGAATTTTTATCCAAAGAAGTAACAATGACAAGTGCGGTCTTGGATTTGAAGAAGGAGAAAGTAACAAATCTTCTCAAGGTAAGTCTATGTTTGAGAAGAAGAATAATTAGAAGGAAAAGGGAAAGAAGACACTAGTTAGGTAACCTAGTGCTCATACTACATGAGGTAAGTTCTTTATATATAATAAGTTTAGTCATAAATATATTCATTTTAAGAATATGATAATTTTATACAATGCATCCTTTTTAGGTCAATGTTTTAAGTGTCATAATCATGGTCAAAAAATAAATTGAGTGCTATAATGTTGTGAACAAGTATCATAACAACAAGAATAATATCAAGTGTTATGCATGCAATGGATTTTTTATTATTACAAGGGATTATGGAACAAGAAGGAATTAGATGATGAACCTATTAGGAATAACAAACCACAATACAACTGAGAGGGGGGGTGAATCAGTTGCATGAAAGATTATTAAAATTTAAAATTTGAGTAGTATAAATATCAAATCTAATGAACACAATGAATGAAAACACAACAACACAATATTTTGGTCTTGGGGAAACCCTATTAAAGGTAAAAACCCTAGTGGGAATTAGCACCCACAAATGATGTAATGAGAGTATAGTATCCTTGTTAGAAGATTTAGACCTGTTAGGAGCTTATTGAAACATTACATTATACAGTCCTTGTTAGAGGACAGACCCTGTTAGGAGTCAAGAAAGAAGGGTAGCTTCACTGCCTGAAGAAGGTTAAATCCACCTTTAGAAAGTTCACTATTCACAACAAGTGTATATGAAATACATAATATTTTGAATTGTCCAACAACAACTTTCTTTTCTTGATCAGTTCCAATGAAGTTCACTAGTAATCCTCTTCTCTACATCAGTAGACACAAGCTCATAGCTTTTCCAATACCTTTTACATCACATATATTCTCTCTATATCTTTTCCAGAGAAAAGATCTTACATATATACCCTATTACATTCTATATGATGAGGTCAACCCATTAGGCTTTCCTAATTACATAAACTCTTGCTAAGATACAAATGGTACCTAAAAAAAGTATACAAGGATTCTATTACAACAATTAAGGACTAACACCCTTAATTTACATTTGCCAAAACAAAATCCAAGCTACACCTCTAAAGTTAGCTCCTAAATAAGTCTTCTCTAGATCACATGCCACAACTAACATCATCCAACATTATGTACCTTACACTAACCAATGAACATTCTCCATTACCTTGTCTTTCATCCCTCAAGCTCACATACACTAAATCCAAACTTCTGTAAGATATGCTAGAAACACAGAGACTATCTCTGTAAACTTCCACTATCACTGTTCAAGAACTAGTCCTTACCAAAACATCTGTAACTCATCCAATATGAAACATCACATGATGCGATCTTGGATAAAAGATCACAAAACCTTCCTGAAATCTCATCTGACTTCTCACATTTTGAATCATTCATATAGTATCAGTACACTGTCATACTCAGTCTGTACTCTTCACATAAATATATGTTAACATCAGTGAAAAACCACAAATGACGATAGTGTGAATTCCCATTTAGTAATGTAGTGATTAAAAATATTAAATGTATCGATCACCACCCCATGCATTAGAAATATCCAACAATCTCCCCCTTTGGCATTGATGTCAACATATGGAAAAATCCATCATCCCAAAGTTATATCAATCCAAAGCTCTTCAACTAGATAGTACCACATACAATATCTCCACATAGTAGGGATTTTCTCATAGCAACACTCCCCCTTTGAAATTAATGGAAAAGGGTTCCATGAGTCAGCAACTGTTATTCAACACCTTCCTTATATGATCACTCCCCCTAAGGATTAGATCTATACATCCAATCTAGAGTAGGACAAGGCTCTGAAAACCTCTGGACTGATGCATCCCTACATCATTTAATTCTGACTGGGATGGGCCTGAACCCCAAGCATACGTCTAAGATATTCAAAGGTATCTTTTGGAAATAGTTTTGTAAAGATGTCATCAATTTGTTCCTTTGTGCTAATATATTCTAACTTTATCTCCTTTTCTGCCACCTTGTCTCTCAAGAAGTGGTACTTGATAGAGATATGTTTAGTTTTAGAATACATCACTGGGTTTTTTGACATATTCACTATATTGGTGTTATCACAATAGATAACCACTAGCTCATCAAAAGTTATCCCAATATCTTTCAACATTTTCTTCATCCAAACAATTTGAGTGAAGTTAACAACAACAACATACTCTGATTCCATAGTAGATTGAGCTATACAATCTTGCTTCTTACTTAACCATGAAACCAACTTTTTCCCAAGGAAAAATGTACCACCACTAGTACTTTTTCTATCATCAATGTTTCCTACCTAATTAGCAATAGTATAAGCATGAAGTTCAAAAATATCATTCCTATCATACCATAGGACATATTCAATTATTCCTTTTAGATATCTAAATATCATTTTTACAACAGATAAGTGTGTCTTCTTTGGCTCAGCCTGATATCTAGCCACAATTCCAACAACATTAGCAATATCTGGTCTTGTATGAGTTAGATATTGTAATCCACCAACCATTGATCTTTATTTGGTCTGAAATACGCATTGAGTTTCATCATTACTTGATAGTTTATTACTGGTCACCATGGGTGTTCCTACTGGTTTACAGTCTTCCATTCCAAACTTCTTTAGCATTTATTTGAGATACTTAGTCTGAGAAATAAAGATACCATTCTCATTCTAAATTATTTGTAGTCCAAGAAAGAATTTCATTTCACCTATCATGGACATCTCAAATTCATTTTCACAAGATAATATCATCAACAAAAACTTCAATTATCACAACTTCATCTTCACTAGTTCTTAAGTATACATTATTATTAGCATTACCTTTTCTGAATCCTAGCCGAAGTAGATATTTGTCTAACCTTGCATACCAAGCCCTTGGAGCTTGGTTTAGCCCATATAGTGCTTTCTTCAACTTACATACCATGTCTCCATCTTCACATAAAGGAAATCCATTAGGTTGTTCTATATATACTTCTTCAATATCCCCATTTAGGAATGTAGATTTCACATCCATTTGATACACTTTGAAGTCTTTATGTGCAGCATAAGCAAAGAACAATCTCACAACTTCTATTCTAGCAATAGGAGAAAATGTTTCTTAAAATTCTATACCTTCTTGTTATGAGTAGCCTTTACATTCCATTCTTGCCTTATTTCTTACTAGAACTCCTTCATTCATTTTACTTCTGAAAATCCATTTAGTTCCTATCACATTTTTGCTCTTATGTCTAGGAAGCAATTCCCAAGTGTTATTCTTCTTTATTTGATCTAACAGTTCTTTCATAGCATTTATCCAAGATTCATCTCTGCAAGCTTCATCTGTATTCTTTGGTTCAACTTGAGAAATTAAATAGATTTATTCTATAACCTTTGATCTAGTTAATACTCCTTGACTAGTATTTCCAATAATTTGATTTTTAGGATGATTGTTCTTTACATACCTCAGAGTTTGAGGAACCTTAGTAGCCTCATTTGTGTCAACATCACAAGTCTCTCTTTCACATTCTTCCTCAACAAGTTCTTCTTCTATAGTAGCAACCTCTTCGATCTCTGTAATCTAATTACTATCATACATTCTCTCTTGTATCTAAAACATCTCATCTATTCTTATATTTTTACTTTCAATCATCTTTCTTAGTCTCAAATTGAAATTTTTTTAATCCTTTCTCTTAGTAGAGTAACCAAGGAAAATTCCTTCATCACTTCTAGCATCAACCTTTCCTATCTCATCATCTCTCCTAATATAACACTTACTACCAAATATTCTGAAATATTTTATAGTAGGACTATGATCAAACCATAACTCATAAGGATTCTTACGTGTACCTTCTCTAATTTAAAGTCTATTCAAAGTGTATACCTCTATCCCAATAGCCTCTCTCCAATGTATATGAGACACATTTCCTTCAAGAAACATTGTCCTAGCAGCATCAAGTATGGTCTTGTTCCTTTGCTCTGCTATCCCATTTTGTTATGGAGTCCTAGGAGAAGATGTCTATCTCTTTATTCCATTCACTTCGCAGTATGAATTGAATAAGTCTGAATTAAACTCTCCACCTCTGTCTGATCTTAAACATTTTATCTTTAAACATGATTCATTCCCTACTTTTTCTTTGAACAACTTGAATTTATCAAATGCTTCTAATTTTTTTTTTTCAAATAAGTAACCCACATCATTCTAGAAAATTCATCAAAAAATGTATGAAATACCTTTCACCATAGTATGATTTTGTCCTTGTAGGTCCACATAGATTTGTATGTACCAGCTCCAACTTTTCTTTTTATGTATATTCTTTTCTTTTGTAACTACTTCTTGTTTGTTTTCCCATAACACATTCTTTGCATATAGTGTTAGACAGTTTCACAATCTTTGGTAGATCTCTATCTTCTTTAGTCATACTTGCCTTCACAATATTGTCAAATTTAACATGAAAAAAGCTTCTGTGCAACAACCAAATTTCATCTACTTTTGCAACAAAACTAGAGGCTCTAGATGTATTTAATTCAAATACATTACCTCTAGATTTAGTACCAGTTGCAATCAACTTCCCTACCTTACTTCTAATAAAACATTTACCATCATTGAATTGTAATTGAAACTCTTTATCCATCACATGTCCAACACTCAATAAGTTATGCTTGAGTCCATCAACAAGTAGTACATTATCAATATTATTTTTTCCATCTAGAGTAATAGATCCTACTCCTATGATAGGTTTAGGAAGATTGTCTCCAAACCTCACAACACCACCATCATACTTTACTAATTTAACAAACTTGTTTTCATCTCCAGTCATATGATGTGAACAACTACTGTCTATGATCCATTCATATTTCTTATCAACATGAGATACTAAAGATTTTTCCTTATGTACTAGTTCATCTCTAATATCAACAAATCCAATCTCCTCATAATCGAAATCACCATCATCAAAAATTCCTTCACTAGCATAATAAAATTCCTTATCCTTTGAATACTTAGATTTGAAAAACTTAGGCCTGTACTTAGGAACTCTTGTAGGACATCTAGATGAAAAATGACCTACCTTATTACATAAAAAACATTTCAAAGGTAATTTTCCTTCAAATTTACCCTTACCTCTCTTTTCTCTCCTAGAAATTAGTGCAACAAGTTCATCCATCTTTCTTTCTTCTACATATATATGTTCCCATTCCACAACATATTCACCTAGCTCTTCTTTTAGGTTCTCACTGTTGGTGCTCAGAAGTGCAAACATTATATTCTTGTGAGCAGATTCTTTAAATGCAGATTTAACTTTAGGTACAAAATCTCCCAATTTAGTAGCTTCAAAGGTAGTTAGCTTTGGAATCAACATCTCTCTACTAAACTTTAGAGTCAGAGATATAGTCTCTTAAATATACATAGCCTTAAACTTTTAGGCAGGTGTCAATGATCTAAGAATCTTTGCAACAAATTCTTTATCATAAGTGCCTCCATAATTTTTGATTCCAACTACAACTTCTGTAACCCTTTGAACATTAGCCCTAATGCTTTCATTCTCATTCATTTGTAACTTCTTCATCTTGGATTTCTAGTTATGTAACTTCGCTTGCTTGGTACACTTGTCTCCTTCATATATTGCTTCTAATCTTTCCCAAATCTGGTATGTCAATTCCAAGTCTTTAACTTCAATAAATTATCCTTCAGAGAGTGCATTAAGCAATGCTTCCCTTGCAATCATGTTAAGTAAAAATATTTTCTTTTCATCTTCAGTAGCTGATGGTAAGTCATTCTCAGACTTTATAGTTACCTTATTCTTTGTGATCAACCAGTATTCAATGCCTAAATAGAACAAATGAGTTCACTTCTTGTTCTTCCAACTTTCAAAGTTCTCAGAATCAAATTTCAAACTATCCCTCCTATATTATGCCATCTCTAGGATCACCTCAAGCTATTAAGATTTCTCTCTAAGGACCAGTAGCTCTAATACCAATTGTTAGGAATAAAAGTCCATAATAAAACTAAGAGGGGGGATGAATCAATTGTATGAAAGATTATTAAACTTCAAACTTTGAGTAGTAGCAATATCAGATCTAATGAACACAATGAATGCCAACATAACAACACAATATTTTGGTCTTGGGGAAACCCTATTAAAGGTAAAAAACCTAGTGTGAATTAACACCCACAAATGATGTACTGAGAGTATAGTATCCTTGTTAGAATATTTATCCCTATTAGGAGCTTATTGAAACATTATAGTACACAATCCTTTTTAGAGGACAAACCCTATTAGGATTCAAGAAAGAAGGGTGGGCTCACTTCCCAGGCTCACTGGCTAGGCTCACTGTCTAAAGAAGGTTAAATCCACCTTCAGAACTCATTGTTCACAACAAGTGCATATGAAGAAATACACACTCTTTTGAACTGTCCAACAACAACTTTCTTTCCTTGATCAGTTCCAATGAATTTCACTAGTAATCCTCTTCTCTACATCAACAGACACAAGCTCACAGCTTTTCCAATACCTTTCACATCACATATATTCTCTCCATATCTTTTCCAAAGAAAACATCTTACATATATACCCTATTACATTCTACATGATCAGGTCAGCCCATTAGGCTTTCCTAATTACATAAACTCTTGCTAAGATACACATGGTACCTAAAAGAAGTATACAATAATTCTATTACAATAATTAAGGATCCACATCCTTAATTTACATTTGCCAAAACAAAATCCATGCTACACCTCTGAAGTCAGCTCCTAAATAAGTTTTCTCTAGATCACACACCAAAACTAACATCATCCAACATTCCGTACCTGGTGCTGACCAAAAAACATTCTCCATTACCTTTTCTTTCATCCCTCAAGCTCACATACACTGAATCCAAACCTTCTGTAAGATATGCCAGAAACACAGAGACCATCTTTGTCAACTTCCATTGTCACTGTTTAGGAACTAGTCCTTACCAAAACATATGTAGCTCATCTAATATGAAACATCAAATGATGTGATCTTGGATATAAGAGAACAACACCTTCCTAAACTTTCATCTGACTTTGCACATTCTGAATCATCTGTACAATGTCAGTACACTATCATACTCAGTCTGTACTCTTCATAGAAACATATGTTGACATTAGTGACAAACCACAAATGACAACAATATGAATGCCCATTCAATAATATAGTGATTAAACATATTAAATGTATCAATGAACACCCAATGCATTAGCAATATCCAACATAACCAAGGTAAAATGTACTTTTCTTGTCACAAATGTAATACATTTGGAAACTTGGCTAAGTATTGATGGAGTAGCATTAATAAAAATAATTAAATTATAGTCAATAGGAATAGGGATAAGTCAAAAGATGACAAATACAAGGAATAACTGGATGTTGAGACAATGTGGAGGAAAATAAAGCATACTTGGAGGAAGAAGAGTTTAAAAAATACATTAGAGAATACTAAGGGTACATCAAATATGTTCTCATTGATCTGAGGTTGTAAATTCCTAAATAAATTGAACATAGGGCTTTAGCCTTGGGAGAGCACATGATGAAATTTTAAAAAAAACCCCAAAATGGTTAATGCCTAAAAGATTTAGGCATGGATATGTTAAAAGTGATCTAGAAAGATTTATAGGAGCTCAAACCTAAGAATTCTAACTTGATTGGAGGATGCAGAACTAAATTTTGGGTCCCAAAAAGTGAGGTCGAGTTAAGGGATTACAAAGGAATTAGAACACATCCATTTATTGTAATGAAACATTAGGTTAAAAAGGTATACAAAAGAATATTTTGAATTTTATTTGATAGTTTTCATCCATGAGAACAAGGTTAATGTAATGCCCAAAAAATAGAGCAAAACAGAACAACAAATTTTTTTCTAAACCTACTAACTGACTACAACCATGCAATCAAAAAGGGAAACATAAACTCACATAGGTCTCTACATGCACGCAAAATGGTGTAGATAGAGAATGAAAGATTAAATCAAATGAAGCATCTAGGAATGCTCCAAGAGTCAATCCTATAAGGTTGACCATGTTTGACCAAAAGTAAAACTTCATTAGGTGGCTAGAAAATTTACTACATGGTTTCCTAGGCTGCTAGCCTTGACCGACACATAAATCAAGATAGTTGAATAAAAGTCATCCAACAAGGCTTCCTATTCTACCTCATCTTCGCTATCATTGATGGTGATATAAAACATTTGACATCCCTTCTACATGCTTCACTTAAGCTGCATAGTGGAGATCATACGAAGGGATACAAGTCTCTAGATTCCAAATATCACAATAGCATTGCCATCATCATCCAAAAATTCAATCAACTTCTTACAACAATCTAGCTTGGCCTTGTGAGCATAAAGCCAATACATGCCAAGACCTAGTCCGTAAGATCCAAGAGGTGTAACTATGAGGTCTTCTAAGGTGGTCAAATCACCAATCTGAATCGGGCACTCCATAACCAATGAGGAAATCAATACTCTAGCTCCTAAAGCCAACTCAACATCCCACCTAAAATCTTGCCTAGCTACCACTAGCCTGCAATGCTCCGTGACCACTAGAGAAACAAAGAAGTTAGTAGGTCTAGTATCAAAAAGGATAGAAACTACACTACCTTCGATCATACTTGAAGCCTCGATGATTGTGTCCTGATACTCTACCTAGTGGTTGTCAAGCGTTGCAAACACTCTGTGGGACTGGCCCAAGTCCCAAACTATAGGTTCGGACATCACTGCTCGCTAACATCCATTATGAGGGAATTCCCTAGATATGTGCCCCATGGCACCACAAGTATAACATGGTCCTCGATTATGAATCTGAATGTCTTGAGGTCTAGACTACTGAGATCCTCATATCTATGTAGACCCACTATATCCCCCTTTATAGGGTTGTTGTTTTTGTGTTCGGGGTGTATAAGGAGCCTATGATTTTGTCCCTTCTTATGACCCTGAGAGTTCCAATGCTTTGGCTTTCAGCCCTACTATCCCTGAGGTGGTTTCAGTGCTTGGCTCTACTGAGACTAGTTTGGCTATTGCTACTACTAAGGTTGTGGAGTTTTGAAATTCCCTGAATTATTTCTATGATTCCCTTTCCAAGGGGTTTTCTGATATCCAAAATACTAAGGTGTAGTGTTACAATTCTGAGATCCTCTATTAATATCCTCACCTATGACTTCGCTCTCAACTATGTAGTGCAAGTCTCCTGGTGGTGTCATGCGTACCATACTGTATAAAGTGTGGTTCAATCCCTTGATAAAGTGATTGACTTTAAGTTTCTCATCCTTCATGTACTCTACATAAGGGAGAAGCTCGAGGAATTTTCTCTCATATTGAGCCACTGAAAAGTCCTTGTTGATGAAGATCATGAAATTCATCTATATAATGCTGCCTGAACTATTCTGACAAATATCTTGCCCACCTTTCCAAGAAGGTTTCCCAAGTGAGGGTATCTATGTCAATGTGGCCTTTGAATTCTTCTTGTCTCCACCATGTGGAGGTTGTCCCTCTCAGAAGATGAATTGATATACGTGCTTTAAGATTACTCCCATAAGGGTGCAATCCAAAGCATCTCCCAAGTCTTAGAAGCCAAGATTTGACCTCTGTACCCTCGATAGATCCTACAAAAGGTGGTGGATTGAGTTGAAGAAACTCTCTAATCTAATCTCCTATGTCCTGGGGTGCCCTCTCAACCACCTGTGGTACTAACTCTAGTGGAGGTTCTAGTCCTCGAACATACTCCACATCATGTTCTACTTGTCTCTCAAAAAATCTTAGAGGGGTGCTCCTACTCCGTTCCCTATCTTCCATTCTATGTTCTTTGACATCCTGATGCTACTCCTGTTGAGCTATAGGGGGCATCCTATCAAGGATGATACCGTCCAGATTCTATAATTCCAATAGAATGGCCTGGTTTGGATTTAGAGGTGGTTTGGGAGGGGGATTAGGATTCCCTCTGGTAACTTCTACCTTCTGGCTAATTGCCTCACGAACAAAAGGGGCACACCTTCGACCTCATCCACGTGAATGAGTCTGGCGAGTAACTCGTGACATTATACAAAATTATGTGTCAACAGTTTAGACATACTAGTTTAGGCTCCCAAAGTTCTAAACTTGGCTTTGATACCAAAATGTAATACCCAAAAAATAGAGCAAAACACAATAACAATGTTTTTTCAAAACCTACTAATTGACTACAACCATGCAACTAAAAAGGGAATCATAAACTAACACAAGTCTCTACGTGCACAAAAAATGGTACAGATAGAGGATGGAAGACTAAATCAAATGAAGCATATAGGAACACCCCAAGGGTCAATCCTATTAGGTTGACCAAGTTTGACCAAAAGTCAAACTTCATTGGACGGCAAGAAAATTTACTATAGGGTTTCCTAGGCTGCTAGCCTCGCCTGACACGTAAATTGAGATAGTTGACTAAAAGTCAACCAAAGTTGACCAAAAGTCAATTATGCACCGAAGTACGTGTGATCAAGTAAAAAGAAATTAAACACACCTAGGGATACTAGGGTATGCAAACTGAGGAGATCCGACCATGGTTGACTAAGGTTGATCCAAAGTCAGCCGTAACTAAATCTAGTTAACAAGATTCATAAGACTAATTAGGTTTAAGCGAACGGATAAGAAATTGCTAAGCAATTCAATCAATTAATTATGTTCGACCAGATTTAATAATGAAGTTGATTAATTATTCTCATTAGCATACTCCAATTTTAATTTAAAATATACAATCTCTAGCTATTTAATTAAATCAACAAAATCAATTATATTGTAAGTATAAATCAAATCTTTAATAATAAGTCCCTAACTTACTCTTGGTAGTGAATCAATTAAATCAATAACTTTAGCCTTGATGCTAAAATTTATAACTAATATAATTAATTAACAAAATTGATTTAAACTAATTACTAAGCTTTAAGAATTATTTAAATTTTCTTATATTAAAAAAAATAATTAAATTTAATAAGTCAAATTCTAACTAAACTCTTCTAGAAAATCCTAGAAGTCTTATCTTCTAGAGTTTGCTAAAATATTCAACAATTGCAACTAGAAAATAATTTAAATAAATTTAAATTAAAAGTTCAAGATTTATTTACTCAAAGTCAAATAGATACAAAATAGTAAAAATTTTATATTTTTTAAAGTCCATATTAATCTATTCACTTATATTTCTACTCAACTCTATAAATACCTCTATAAGCTTAAAGAGGACTTGGGTTTAAAATCTCATAGGAAAATTTATATGATTATTTAATTTAGAATTCACTATGTAATTCTTCTACTTCAAAAAAATTATTCTAACCCTAAAATTTATTTTCAAAATATTATTTAAAATTGATAATGACTGCAACTCTACTTTTTTTAACAGACCATGCTAGGGTTTCTCTCCCTGAGCAGAGGGCCGAACAGAGGATGAAAGGGGGGCGTGCAGATGTAGGAAAGAGGGGCACATGCTCTGTGAGAAGGCGGTTGTGACAGGCACCCAACCCACTATGGTAACACAGTGAGCCAGCTTCGGCCGCACCCACTGTGCTACCACAATAGCAGAATGTGCTGCTCCCCACTGTGGGTGGGGCGGGGTGTGCTTTGGCCCCCGTCCCACCAAAAAGCAGAAGCCGAGTCTTCTAAAAAATCACCAGCTAAAATATTTACAAAGAAAACTTGTTTTGAATCATTTTTTAATTAATTTATTTTTAATAAATACAATGCTTCTCTCTCTCTCTCTCTATCTCTCTCTGTGTATATATATATATATATATATATATATATATATATATATATATAACTCTAAGTTTGAAAAAAAAGAAATCTTAGAGATACATAAAATAAATAAAACTAGAGGTAAAATTTTCATACATATAAATCATATAGTTCATATATAAATTATATATATATAATTTCCATATATCATTTTTAACAAGATATATATTTATAAATCCTTTTGCATAATTTTAAATTGCTTATTGAAACTTTGTATACATATTTATATAAACACTCATGGGTTTATATCAATACATATATTTAATATTTATAGTTATCCTTTCCTATGTTTTATAATCATAAACTAGGTTTAAACAATTTACTATATAAGAACATAAGGATTACTTTAAGGAAATAATTCTAAAATCCATAGAAGATTTTCTTTAAAATAATGAAAGAATTCCTAATGGATAGTAAATAAATAAATCTAATAAATCTATTAATATTAATAGATGAATATCTCTTGGAATTTAATTAATTACATTCCTATGCATTAAATTTAATGTTTAACTTTATTAACTTTAACATTTAATAGAAAAAATCTACTTTGAATCTTTTAAAGGAACATTACCCTTTTAAACATCTTTTAGCATATGAAAATTTGCAAGACAACTTTACTTAAATAAGTAAATTCCCTTAATTAGAATATAAATATCTACATATGGTAAGATTTTAGTAAAGACCTATTTTCAAGAGATTTGTAAATAACTTAACTTTCCAACTTTATTAAGATATCACTTACAAATTTACAACTTAAAAATTACATCTTTTCTTTCTTCAAAATAAGGGAATTACAACCTTTTCCCAATAATTTACAAGAGAAGTATTATGAATATCATAAGGAAACCATATTTTCCCAAACATGTTTGGTCCTCCAAGAGCTCCATAGACCTGCAATAATAACTTGGTAGGTTGACCAAGGAGCTCGCCACCCAACCTAGGCCGTTTAGGCCACCCACGAGCTATGGGTTTTAGAAACTAACAGGTTCAATTTTAGACACAAATACAAGGAGAGACTCATGAATGCAATAATCCCAACCAAGTTTACTAGGTCTCAAAATAGGTCATAAAACAAGGGGTGAAGAGGGCTTAGATATGTGGAGATAGCCAAACTTTAAATAATGCAAAACATGGAGTAGGCCACACATGGGCTCTCAAACCAATTTTAGAAAACATACAAATACATATTGATGGCTCAAAAACCATGAAACTATCCCTTATAACCCAAATGCCCTTGTCATGGTTGGCATCATGGGGACATATTCACCCATGTTCTTCCCTCCACACATGGGAGACTCTGCACAACATGGAAGCCTCTAAATCTCCACCCCACCAAGGTTACTCTTCCCTCCTAAGGGTGATTATGCCTTGATTATTCCCACAAGAAAAATATGCAATACAAAATAAGAACAACAATTTTCATACCTTCGTGGAAACCCATGGAGTTGAAACAAATACATATAAAATCCATTAATCTACCTTAAGATTTTACAAGCATGAAAAATAAGTTATGCTACAAGTTCTAAGAAATTCCAACCTCAAGTCCAAGCTTAAGGTGAAATGGTGAGTTTGTGAAGCTTTCTCCTCTTTATGCCTCTTTCCTCCTCCAAAACTAGTGGTCTCTAAGAGTAGAGAGTGAGTGAACAACCTCACTTTCCTCCATAAATCTCCCTATAAAGGTCCTAGCCAAGGAATATTTGATTCCTACATTAATGAGGAAGCCTCTAGGGTCTTCTCCTTCCTTCCTAAGTCAAGGTCCTCATAAATGACATTAATGGCTGACAAGGGAAGGTTTGAAAACTTTGCCCAAAATTCTCAAACTCTTCAATTTTCGCCACTTTGAAGAGGAGATATTTTAGGGGTGTCATAAATGAGTCTCAAGGCTCTTAATGGGTTGAAAATGCCCCCTAAACCCTAAGGTACCAAGTAGGGTGGTAAAAAATAACCCTAACTACCTTTTGGAAGCCTATATGGTCCTCCTAAACTCCACTTGAAGGTAACATCCGAATTTCAACTCTCTTGACCCAATCTAATCTTCCTAAACTCTAGGGTATGCATGAGTACTACATTAGGTAACCCTTAGGTCATGACTAGGTCTACCTTAGTTACATTTACTAGCCATTCCAAAACATAAGGACATAGGTGTCAAGTGACACACAAAATTAAATTAGGCATGACCCATTTAACATTTAACAAGACTAAATTAAATAAAATCATACTTCATACATTTACGAATAAAATACATAACAACAAGGTCCATGTATCCTCACATACATGACCTTAACATCACAATGGATTCTCATAGGTTAGTTTATGAAACCCGAATTTAATACCATGGTCAAACCTGCACACTCATTGCACACATCAATAGGTCCAATAAATCCCATATAACATAACAGAATACACAATGTAACACTCACATCACTAATACCTATATTTATTTACAAATTGGCATATTTAATCAATATTTTCATTTTGATACATCCTAACATGTATATCATACAGAAATGCATCATTTAAAATTAACCATAAAATATACTGCATAAATAACCATAGTATATCTCCTAAATAGGTTCAGATCAACATAATGCATAATAACATGGTTCAAGATCTTACAAATCCTGAAAAATAACATATGTATCCAAGTATCCAAGAGTCTCCAAAGTCACAAATGAAAAAATAAACATGGGAAATATAAACTAAGCTATGACAGTCTATGATGGGCCTCACATCCACCCCCTCTAGGCATGAACATCCTCTTGGAGTTTATCAAAGAGATGAGGGAACTGAGACCTCATCTATGTTTCATCCTCCCATGAAGCTGTGACCTCTTCATAACAATCCCACTAGACCCTAACTTGGTCCAGCATTCTGCCTCGAACTGCTAGGGTCCATTAGACAAAAATATGAATGGGCTCCAATGCCATCTTCCCATCTGACTCTACCTGCAAGGCATCCTAATATATCACACGAGTCTCATCATAAACATACTTTCTTAAAAATGAAACATGAAACACATCGTGGATGCATGATAGGCTAGGTGGCAGAGCTAAATGGTAAGTAACTGGTCATATCCTCTCAAGGATCTCAAAAGTTCCAACAAAACAAGGTGCTAGTTTAGAGCCCTTTCCAAAACTAATTGGACTCTTATGTGATCACACTCTTAAAAAGACCTTGTATCCTACCAAGTAAGCTTGATCTATCCTCTTCACATCAACATACTTCTTCTATTTATCTTGAGCCTCTCCAAGTCACTGCCTAATCAAGGTCACTTGATGCTCCATATCTTTGACTAACTCAAGACCAATGGAAACTCTATCCTCGATCCTATCCCAACTGCGTGGTGTCCTGAAAGGTCTACCATAAAGAGCCTGGTACAAAGGCATACCTAAGGAACTATGATGCCCATTGTTATGGGAAACTCCACTAAATGTAGGTATTCCTCCCACAAGGTTTGATGGTCCATAACATACATGTGAAACATATCCTCTAACACCTAATTGAACCTTTCAGTCTATCCATCTATCTTAGGATGATAGGTTGTATTGAAGTTGAGTCTAGTGCCCATCGCTACCTGTAGTTCTCTCCAAAATGAAGAAGTGAAGAGATAATCTCTATCAGAGAGTGGGTGAACAACATCACTTTCCTACACAACTCTCCCTATAAAGGTCCTAGCCTAGGAATATCTAATTTTTTCATTAATGAGGAAGCCTCTAGGGTCTTCTCCTTCCTTCCTAAGTCAAGGTCCTAATAAATGACATTAATGGCTTACAAGGGAAGGTTTGAAAACTTTTCCCAAAATTCTCAAACTCTTCAATTTTCGCCACTTTGAAGAGGAGATATTTTAGGGGTGTCACAAATTAGTCTCAAGGCTCTTAATTGGTTGAAAATGACCCTGAAACCCTAAGGTACCAAGTAGGGTGGTCAAAACTAACCCTAACTATCTTCTAGAAGCCTATATGGTCCTCCTAAACTCCACTTGAATTTAACATCCGAATTTCAACTCTCTTGACCCAATATAATCTTCCTAAGCTCTAGGGTATGCATGGGTACTACACTAGGTAACCTTTGGGTCATGACTAGGTCTACCTTAGTTACATTTACTAGCCATGCCAACACATAAGGACATAGGTGTTAAGTGACACACAAAATTACATTAGGCATGACCCATTTAACATTTAATAAGACTAAATTAAATACAATCATACTTCATACATTTACGAATAAAATACATAACAACAAGGTCCATGTCTCCTCACAAAAAGGACCTGAACATCACAGTGGATTTACATAGGTTAGTTTCTGAAACAAAAATTTAATACCATGTTCAACTACCTACACACTCATTGCACACATCAGCAGGTCCAATAAATCCCATATAACATAACAAAATACACAATGTAACACTCACATCACTAATATCTGCATTTCTTTACAAATTGGCATATTTCATCAATATCTACATTCTGATACATCCTAACATGTATATCATACGCAAATGCATCATTTAAACTTAACCATAAAATAAAATGTATAATTAACCATAGTATATCTCCTGAATAGGTTCACATCAACATAATGCATAATAACATGGTTCAGGATCTTACAGATCCTCAAAAATAACATATGTATCCAAGTATCCAAGAGTCTCCAAAGTCACAACTAAAAAAATAAACATGGGAAATATAAACTAAGCTATGACATTCTATGATGGGCCTCACAGTTAAAGAGATTTGAAGTTGATTTGAAGAAATATTCAAGTGATGAATGAATGAATCAAATGTTCTATGGTGAAAACCTACTTCTCCTAAAAGGTATTTTTATGCACAAATGTTCAAAGGTTTTTACTTTAGAAATGGATTCTCCAGTAGTTGTTGAAGTAAAGGAAAGGAATAGGTATGAATTAAAGAAAAACTCATACAAAGCCATAGAAGTTAATCCAAATGGTTTGTTTTCTAACGTTCCTTATGAGATTTTGCACTACAAAGATACTAAGACATATGTATAGATAGTCCAATTGATGATCTAGGTACAAATGAGATAAAGAATTTGTTCATTGAGAAGTTGAGTGACTCCCACAATAATTACCAATTGAAAGTTGTGTTTACAATCCTCGCAGAGAAAATGTATGAGCAGTTCACTAGATTTATACACATTGATGTTGTTAATTGGATTAGATATGTGGTGAGTAGAGTACATGTCTAGTTTATGTGGTTGAACTATACGTAGCCCATTAAAATAACAAAGGAATCCATACAAGTAGTTACCAACCTATGGGCACAAGTTGAGGTTCCTACACTAAAGGAAATTAAGAATGATGTGATTCAAAATACTATAGGAGTTGTTATAGATGAGAGAGGAATGTAAATAGGTGAAATAATTGAACATGATGTTAGATTTTATTATATGGTCATAGGGTACAAGATATATCATTCTAGGAGGGTTGAATCTGTATTGGTAACTATAATTTATCCATCATATGAGATGCCTTACGAATGGAAAGAATATGGTTTGTGTGAGACCATGAGGATACAATTGATGGAGAACATTGAAAGGATAAATTAGGAAAATAATAATACATTTAGGTATGGTAAACTTATCTTATTCCTATTATTCTATTTCTTGAAGGAATTTCCTAGGGCTGGGTCAACTAACTGGTCAACTCACAAAATAGTTGTAGAATAGATAGAAAGCATGATATACAAGATGAATGAAAACATAACAATTATTGTAGTTTGGGGTTATTTTAAGAATTTTCAAATAATTATGTACTCTAGGGATATAATCCCTAAATCTATTGTTGACAAGTATGGAGATACAATTTATTTCCCTATAGACATAGACCAATGTATAATGGAGGTAGTAGATCCTAGGACTTCATGGATCCTACTATTTTTTTATGAAGTGGATGAAAAAATCCTAGTGTTGTACACAAACACACTTTTTAAGAAACCAATAGATGATATTGTGGATATATTTGGGGCTTATAAGGAGAAAAGTCTCACTCTGCATATGAAATTCCTAGAGCCCTTTGTAGAAAGAAGGGTGAGGAATGTAGTAGAAGGTGTATCTTAAGCTATAGGTATTACTCCTGAAAAAATAAGAACTACACAAGCTAGAGAATAACTAGGTACTATGGAGAAACATGTTGAAATTGATAGTGCTAGTTCTGATTCTCCACCCTCTACTTCCAGATAACAAGAAGCATGACTATGAAACAAGAGAAGCCATCTCCACCTCCTAAGGAGAAAAAAATAACAACCCTTGTCAAAGAGAGAAAAATAAAAGAAGGGAAAAGGCCTATCGAGAAGAACATAGAGGTGAATAATAAATAAGTGAGGAAGATAGTTGTGAGGAATCCCAAAGATAGAAGAATAATGGTGATGTAAAAGAAAGATGAAGAGAAGAAAAATGGAGATAAGAAGAAGATTGAGGAAAAGAAGGATGAAGTCATCATTGAGGATATAGATGATGATGAAGCCACTATATAAGAAGAAGAAGTGAATACATTAAAGATGCATAAGTAATCAATTTCATCACAACTATCTCAAGACCAACCATCAAGAGATGAACCATACTAGCTAAGTAAGAAGAAAAAGTTTTCGTTAAATGAACATGGCATGTCCTTTGATGATATTGTTAAAAGTATTTCATATGAACGTACATTGATGTTAGTATCTAAATTTTATGATAAGTTTGATGATGAAAATGAAATGATAAATTAAGGATGAAGTGACTAGATATATGTCAGGATTTTAAAAGGAAACAATTGAGATTGAAACTAAAGTCCCTAAAAGTCTATTCAATATAATTAATGCAAGGAAGGCTTATGCATTGGAAGAATACAAAAGGATAAGAGTGAAGGTAATAGTTGACATATGTCCTATAATAGAATATGTTGAAGTACAATGAATTCTAAAGGAATCTACAAATGAGTTCATAAACAAAGGAAGAATGTATAAGTTAATTCTTGGAGAGGCATGAAAGGTAATTGAATAGACAAATAAGATAACAAGGAAATATTTGGAGAAGGAACAATATTAGGTCATATCAAATGTCCAAGGAGAAACTTCTTCAACTCCAAAACATGTCATACCTAATGAGAGTACTCCCACAAGTGTGTAGAATATAAAAGTATAAACCAGTGGTACACCAAAAAGTCAAGGAAAGACAAGTAGTGTGCAGAGTCCATAGAAAAGAACTAGAGGTGCACAAGTCACACCATCTAGGACAAGGAGTTCATAATTTTAAAAATAGTCATTGTTACTCAAGTTAAAGAGGTAATAGTTGTAGCAGTAGGTGACATAGATGTACTTGAGATTCCTATTACCAAATTAGCTGATGATGTCATAGATACTCAAGAATATATGGTTGAGAAAATTGACTCCACTATAAGAGAGATCCCTCAGGCTAGAACATGGAGTGATATAGAGAAGGAGAAGGAGCATGAAAAATAAATGACACATGAGGAGAAAGAGGGAAATAAAGAAAAGGAGGTAGAAAATTAAAAGGAAGTAGAAACTGATGCAAGAAAAGAATCTGACCATAAAGAGATTGAATCTATAGAGGTAATCCATCCTCTAAATATTTTACTTCTATTTTCTGTAGAGATCCCAAGTGTTAGAGATGAAACCAATATTGAAATTATTGACAAGGGAGACATTGCAAGGTCATTATTAATTGAGTTGGACACCATTCCTATTGAGACAAAAGTACCCCAAGGAAAATTTGATCTATCAACACTCTCTCCACTATAGAAATTCTATTGGAAATATATTATGGGAAAGTGATATACTAAGAGGGGGGGGGGGGTGAATTAGATATCTACTATTAATTTCATTTTGACATAAACTCACTTGCATAACATAAAAATCAAATTCAATACTGAAATAGATCTAACATTCTAATCTTCATCCATGAAAGTGAAACATAACACAAATATTTTGGTTACCTACAAACTCTTGAAAGTTAAAAAAATTGGGGTGCAGATGACACCCACAAATCTTCACTACTACAGTATTAAAGTTTTCCTATTAGGGATAAAAAGTTTTGATCATAAACTAATGATCTACCCTGTGAGGGGTCTACACTACTAAGAGCTTAAAGACTTATTCAATCTTCCATGGTAAAAGCATTTAAACGTACAACAAAATAAGCACTCAGTATAGACATTTACTTAGGCCTGTTAGGACCACTCTATAAAGAGATTTTCCCTGATTCACCTGTTAGAATGACTCAGTACCTGAACCTTCAATTTTCACTATGATTTTGATAACAAATCTTCCCCTTTCAATACTTATTTGATCTTTTCAATCAAATATATCTTTTTTTTTTCCTTCACTGTCTTGCTTGGTCACTTTTACTGATCTCTACCTATATGAAAACATGCTTCTTTGTTTTGTATATGAGATCCTTCATACTCTTCCCATACTCTTTCTCACTCATACATCATTTTAGGGTTCAAATATCATCTTATATAGAAAAAAATAACTCCCTAGATCAAGATCAATCATCTAGATTCTCTATTTATGTCGCTTGAGCATTCCCTAAATCTTATTGGCTACATAGATTACATAGGGATTAATGATTACAAATCTAAGGCATAATAACGTACATGATTTCCTTAAAAAATAATAAATATCATATATACATCGGCCAAAATAGTTTACCTTAGTGTTTGTGCCATTAAAAACACATATGTCAAATATGGCTTGCTCAGCATATGAAGTCTCTCGCACTCGGCATTAACTTCTCTTCATTTACTAGTTCTCGACACTGATATATCTACATAACTTGGCATAAGCTACTCAGTTATTACTAAAGTACTCGATGACCTTTGACTTTCTTGGTAGTAACTATTGCTCATTAATTATACAAAATACAAGTCTAGACATAATTAGGCTTTCTCTAGATGGCTCGGTCATACTGATGACCGACCAACATTGCATAGAAAATGACTAAGTGCAAGACACTAATAGACAAAAGAACTTAGGGATCAATAATCTCCCCCTTTTACATTAGTGGGAAAAACACTTTTTCATGACATTTACATTACATTACATGATTATTTAGTAATAATAAAACTCCCCCTAAACCCTGACTTGGTCTACATATGCATATATATACATAAGACTCATTTACAACTTAATATATACATTAAAAAATAATATGTCATACCATGATATACATTCCTTCCCTATATTGCTCTGTATGTAGCATTTCCTCTATTATTTTTTGTTATTTCCTCATGTCATTTCACCTATTCCTTCTTTGAACTCTATAATGGCATACATTCCCCCTTTTTATATTCTATGTCATGTCATTTCCCCCTTGTTTTTGTCACTTGAAGTTCCTAAGGTGTAGGGTTTTTTAAGTATTAATCCAAAAATGGTTTATGGAGCTGCATTATCATACCTAATGTATTGTCCCATCTAAACCTTACAAACTCCAAAACTTGTGTCTTTATTTCTAGCTTGGCAACTAGATCCACTAGGCTCTCAGCAATAAAAAGATGAGGGTCTCTCTGCACTAACTCCTTTTCCATGGCTAAATCTTTCTACATAACCTCAAGATGAGGTGTCATCATTATTTGGATTGAAATTATATTTTCCCTTATTCATCCACTGTTAGCCATCAACTCGAATAATCTACCTTGTGCATGTATCAATCTAGTGAAGTGGATGGAGCTAGAACTTGCATCCATGCTTAGTGAGTGACCAGTAAAATTTAAGTCTAATTGCATTTTATCTATAAAATCCTAATAATCCTTAGTGAACTCTTCAAAATTGAATAATTTATTATATAGAGAATGAGCATTCTACACAACTTCCTCTAGGTTTGTCACTAAGGAAGAAATTTCTACCTATTTCACTACAATGTCAATGGAAACCTTTTCTAGTACCTTGGTCTCAAACTTTCTCTCAGACCACTGCATAAGTTTATCATTTGACACACTACCATCACTATTCACCTTCTTAAAAAAATTTACTAGTTGCTCCAAGATAGGTGCTGACTCATTCACATCATCCATTTCAAAAGATTCAATAAAAATACCTTTGATTTGATGCAATATCTTCTTTTTCTAATGCTCTCTTTTGAGCTCTTCTTGTTTTCTCTTCTTCTTTAAGAGATCTTGCAATATCTGCATTTTCTCATATGTTAAGTTATCAGTTTCCCACTTAGGAATCACTATAACTTCATTGAGTGTAACCTGTGTTCCAGGAGATTTCTCCTTCTATGATTTCTTCCTTAGTGTATTCCCACTTGGCAACTATATAAGAGCTTTCATGGGCTGTTGTTCCTTAGGCTCTTATTTTTAATTTTCTTTCTCTTCTTCAGTCTTTTTATTTTCCTCCACATCAGGAATTATTACAACTAATGTAGACTTATTTTCTTATTCTTTAAGATTATCATCTTGTTCTCTCTTTTCCTCCTCGGTAGGTGTAATCTTAGGTGTGATTATTGACTTGTCCTATTTCTTGGCACCAGTACTCTGTGAGGCTTGAAGTTCAACTATGACCATATGAGGGCTTACTGGTGTAGTGTCTAAATTTGATGTACTCTCAATCCTTTGATAATCTTGTACTTGGATTAGTACTAGATTGGTTCTTGGTAGAAACTTATATGAGGCTACCTTGACAAGTATATGTTTTTGAATTTACTCCTTAGTTTATACATCTATTTTTACCAGGGTATCCTAAGTGATATCCACAATTTTGATCACATCCTATGATCCACTGACTTCAGTCTTCTTTCCTAGTTCTTCTTCAATAGTCTGTGGTTCATTAACATATTCCTTATTATCCAACTCCACTTGACTAGATGTACCTTCACTCACTTGTAAACTCTTGTCAACTATTAGTCCAAATATAATCTTCCACAACCTTATGCTCTATTACATAATATCTTCAACATTATGTTGTAGAATGGAGTATGCTAAGATCTTGGGAACAAACCTATTTCTATACTACTCCATATATTGCTTTATGTAATCAGGGGATAGAATAGGAATGACTTGAGCTAGAGTGCTTTCCCTTATTTGTTTTTTAGTCATCATGGCACACATCCATTTTTTATCTATTCTTTTGTATAGCTCTTCAAGGATAATATTTCTCATTTGTAATGGTTTCATTTTAAATGTACACAACATCTCAAGCATAACCTTCTCCACTTTCTCCTTATCTTCATTACTCAATTTTTCAAACTTTATTTGTTTAAAGCTTACTAATCTACCAGTGCTCTTGATATTGTGGCATATCTCATCCATAATTAATTTTCTCCTTTGTGATGGTGCCTTTTTCCTAGTATCCTCATTAGTATCTGTTTCCTCATAATTATCATCCTTCTCCAAGATTAGCTTCCTTCTTGGTTTCATCCTTATGTTGCTTGGCACAACCTTAGCCTGAACAGGTTTCCTCTTTACTGATGCAGGAGTCTTTTTCTATGGCTTGGCACTTGTATCTAGCACTTATGACATTTCTTTGCAAAACTATAGGAATCTTCTTCCATGGTGGGCCAATAATATCTAGCTCTTGCTAGCTTCTTGGCTAGGCTCAAACCATTGAAATGACCCCCACATATACCTTCATGCACCTCATGTAAAGTAGTTTCAACTTCTCATGAATGAAGGAAAATAAGGAGGGTTTGGTTAAAGGATCATTTGTATAAGGTGTCACCAAAAATGACATATCCAGAGGATTGGTGAATAAGGGCCTATCGTTGGTTCTTGGAAAGGTCAGGGGATAAAATTTGAGCATGAAGGTAGTTGTAGATATCTTGATACCATGGGGAATCAAGACCAACAATGTCACACACAAGCTCAAATTGCAAAATATCGAATGCTAGGATCAATAATTGCTCAACCAAAAATTCACAATGCTCTTCATTTTGTGGCATGTTAATCATGGAAGCAATGGTAGCCATGGCATCTGCTTGCTTGTTATGTATCCTAGGAAGCTATTGGAATGTGATCATGATGAATGGAGATTTGAGGAGCTCTACAAGTTTTTTGTAGGGGATCAGCTTCTCATCTTTAGTTTCATAGTCATCATTAAGTTGGCAGATGACTAGCTGGGAATCACCATATACTTTTAGATGCTGAATTTTCCATTGTATTACCATTTTTGGTCCAATGACCAAGGCTTCATATTCAAAAATATTTTTGGTACATTCAAAAGCTATCCTAAAGGATTTTGGAATGACATCTCCTTAGGGAGTAACAAACATAATTCTAGCTCCCGAACCATTTCTAGTATGTGATCCATCAAAATATAATTACCACTGATTAGATTCTTTGAAAGAAAAGATGGACTCATCTAGAAATTCAGATAACAAAGGATGGTCAGCTTGAACTGGATCTTCTGCAAGTTGATCTGCTATTAGCTTGCCTTTAATTTCTTTTTGATCAACATAATCAATATCAAATTTTGATAGGATCATGACCCACTTTGCTAGATGCCCTGTGAGAGTTTCTTTATTGAGGAGATACTTTAGAGGGTCAATTCTTGAGATGAGCATTGTTTTTTGGTGGAGCATATAGTGTCTCAATTTTTGAGTTGCAAAGACCACAATGAGATAGGCTCTCTCAATGAGTGAATAGTTGAGCTCATACCCTACAAGTGTTCTTCTAATATAATATATAGCTCATTCTCTACCTTGTTCATCATGTTGGGCTAGAAGAACTCCCAATGTTGTATCAGTAGCTAAAATGTATAATAGAAAGAGCTTCCCTAGGATAGGAGGCATTAGAATGGGTGGATTAAGTAGGTAATCCTTTAACTGTTGAAAAGATCCTTGAAACTTGTCATTCCATTTGAAAGTAACGCCTTTGTGAAGCAAATGCTAGAATGATTGACATTTATCTGCTAGTTGTGCAATGAATCTTCTAATGGACCGCAACTTTCCTTGTAGGCTACTTAACTATCTCAAAGAAGTTGGAGGAGTCATTTCTAATATTTCTTGTACCTTTTTAGGATCTAATTCAATGCCTCGATGAGAAAAAATGTATGCCAATAGTTTACCTGAAACTACTCCAAAAACACACTTCTTAGGATTCAAACGTAGTTTGTAATTTTCCATTCTATCAAAGATTTGGCTCAGAGTATTTAGGTGATCTCCTCTTGTGATAGACTTACATAGTAGATCATCTACATAGTCCTCCATTAATACATGCATGAAGTCATGAAAAATGGTAGTCATTGCTCGTTGATATGTGGCTCTGACATTTTTGAGACCGAAGGGCATGATGTTCCAATAATAAGTGCCCCAAGCACATGTGAAAGCTTTCTTGGGTTGGTCTTCAGGAGAAATTATAATTTGGTTGTATCCAAAGAAGCCATCCATTAGTGATAGCATCTCATATCTAGCTATCATGTCTACTATGATGTCAATGTTTGGTAATGGAAAATCATCTTTAGGACATGCTTTATTTAGATTAAGAAAATCTATACATATTCTGATGCCCCCAGTGTTCTTACTGATAGGAATTAAATTGGAAATCTAGTTTGCATAATCAATAGTTCTGATAAATCCAACATCCAACAATTTCTTGAGTTCTACTTTGACTAGAAGAGCTATTTGTGGATGTATCTTTCTTAATTTTTGTTTGACTGGTTTAGCTCCTGGTTGTAGTGGCAAATGATGAAGAACCAATTTAGGATCAAGTCCAAGCATATCTACATAGGACCATGCAAAGCTGATTTGTCTTGTCATGAAGAATTGTAGGAACTGATCTTTTTCTTCTTGAGATAGTGATGCTGCAAAGTGTATGATTTTTGGATCACTAGAAGTTCCCAAATTTATCTCTTCTATGTTTTCTATCAATAGAGCTAACTTTTCTTTTAGCAGGGGTATGTCCACTCTTCCATCCTTAGGTGCCTCAAAGAGGTTTTCACCTTTAGATACATCCTTTATTTTTAATTTTTTATGGTCTGATGGTGCCTTTTAGTTTTCACCAAAAGACCTAATTTCTTCATTTTTTCCTTTTTTTCTTTTTTTTTCACTTTTGCAATTGGAAGAGGGAGTTGACTCCCCAAAATAAGCTGTAGTATCTAGCTCAATGGAGAATCCCACTTTATGATCTCCTGATGGCATACCTTCCCCGAGCTCAAAAAATTATGCTATAGCCTCATCATTTTCGAAGTGATCTAAGCTCGATGGTCCATGTTGATCCCAATCTATTAGTTCGGGGTATACTAAATGGCTGTCATTGTCGGTATTGAAAATATCTTGGGAACCGGGTTTAAGTGTCAAGAGATAATGATCAGTGTCAATGATTTCATCATGTTCATCTTCATAATTATAAGGACTAGGATCCCAAAAAGTTTTGATCCAGGCTTGAGGACAAGTTTTTTGTGGTGGGGTATGGTCAACATGTTTGTCTTCAAGTGGTAGGTCATTGAGATTGGTAAAGATACAGTCTAGGGTGTATGGGCTAGAAGAACAGGAGGTCCACTCCCATTTATTGGAATCGGTTGTGTCAAGTTGGGTGTCCTCAGATGCCTCATCATCGCTAAAAACATTCACATTTCCACACAAGGGTAACTTGGTACATGAACCAATTTTCAAAGGTCTAAATCCAAGCCCAATATTAGGAGGTCATCATTTTTCTTCAATAGGGTCAATAATTCCTTGTTTCTATATACCAAGGCCACTACTACCATCATAGCTTTTTTCTGCATGATTGTAAAACTAGGACCATACTTTTTAGTATGAATGTGAATAGATTATGAATTGTCTTGATGAGCCCACGTGGATACATTCTCATAGACATGCTCATCTTGCAAGACACCCCACCTGGTGAATGTAGTAGAGGGGGAAATCTTTATTATGCTTGCAGGTTGTGATTTTTGTAATAGGTGTGGCTTTCCATATGATTTGGGGGAAAGAGGTAAATCCCCGATGTGAAAGGCTTGAGACATAGAGTATTCTCCATAATCTTTGTCTTTAGTTTTTAGCTTTCCTTGGTTTAATCTTGTGAGAGCAGAAGGATCAATATATTTAGATGAATTGTTTGGTGAAACTTCACTGTTGAGAGGGACTTGTGCTGGGACATCCCTCAAATTGGCATAGAATTGGAAAGGATTTGGATTGCCTAGGATAGTGATTTACATGCCATCATGAGAAAATTTCAAGCACTGGTGATAGGTAGAAGGGACCACTTTCATAGCATGGATCCAGGGATGACCCAAAATCATGTCATATAGAAGATCCAGATCTAAAACTTGTAACAAAGTATTGCGATTTGCTAGACCAATTTTGATAGGCAACATGATGACTCCTTTAGAAGGACGTTCAACATCATCATATGCTTTGATTGTAATTTTTCTAGAAGCATCAATATCATCTGTTGTGTAACCAAGACCAATCACAACTTTCAAGGAATAGATATTAAGTCTCGCTCCACCATCTATCATGACTCATCTAACCTTACAGTTATGGACAAAAACCTCAAGGTGCAAAGGATCATTATGACTGAGTCTATCTTTGGGTATATCATCTGGGGAAAAAGTGACATGTTGGGATATGGAAAGGTTCCCAACCATATCCTGAAATTGGGAAACATAGATGTCATTTGGGACCACAGATTCTTTAAGGGCTTTGTCTAAGATCTCTTTATGCTGGGGGGATATACGCAACAACTCAAGGATCGAGATCTGGGTAGGGGTTTTTCCAAGTTGGTAAAAAAGATTGTATTTAGTAGGTTCTTGAGATCTTGAAGGGGCTCTAGGTACAGTAATCTTGGTACGACATGTGGTAACTACACATTGGGGATTTTTATTCTTGAAAGTAATGGTTGAAACATTGGAATCAGACTCAGAAAAACAATTTAGGGTATAATCATGACCAGTTTGGGTGTAATTGACATTGGATCTTGAATTTGAATGTGAGCTAGATGGTTTGTCTTTCCCATGATCAATCAAAGGATCTTTGAAAATAGTGTGATCAACATTGGAAGAGCTAGAAGGAGGTTCTACTTCGATTAAACCTTGGTCGATAAGATTTTGTACCAAGTGTTTCAATTGAAAGCATGAGGTTGTATTGTGACCTTTAGATTGATGGTATTTATAGTATTTATTATCATCCCACCATGCTGGTTTCTCTGTAGGTTCACTTTGAATCTCAAGTAATTGAATAAAATTGTTCTGAAGTAATTATCGTAATACTGAATCAATAGGTTCACCCAATGGTGTGAACTTCCTCTATGGTCTGTCTCTATTCTATGGAGGTCAACGCTGTCGATTTTGCTATACATCTTTAGTTCTTTATGGTTGATTTGATCCTAGAGGTATCACCTGAGTTGATGTCTATGTATTTGTATGACTAAGCCCCTTGAGGCTAAGCTTTCCTTGCAAAGTATTTACTATGTGTGCATCCACAATGCCATCATTTGTAACATTTTTATTCTGGGACTAGAATTTTGTCTTCTCACTAGATGTGTTGGTATTGTTATTGTCCTTAGTAACCTTGAGAATTCCTTTGCGGATAAGAGCATCTTCAATGCTGACTCCTTTTATCATAAGTTTTTCAATGGTGCTTGGACTCTTTATTTTTAGCTCATACATTAATTCAGGCACCAGGTTCTCAATGAAGAGTGTCACTTGTTCTCCTAGGATGTCAAAGGGACATTGACTAATCAAACTTCTCCAACATAGGAAGAATGTCATGAAGGATTCTCCTGCCTTTTGTTTTGTTGCACATATATCTGATAATGTAACCTCATGTGTGATATTAAAAGAAAAGTGAGATATGAATTTTCCTACCAATTCATTCCAGGACCTTATATTCCCTGGCAATTTAGAATACCATTCCATTGCTTGTCCACAAAGGCTATGAGGAAAAAGATGCATGAGATATGTTTTATCTTAGTTCAATTCTATGCAGGATGTAGAGAACTCTCAAATGTGATCAATTGGATTTCTCTTTCCTTTATATTTCTCAAATTTGGGGACTTCAAAATTTGTTGGAAAAGGAGGCATAGATAAATCTTTGGCAAATGGATTTGGACACAAATATCTCTCTGTATAGTATATCTTTTTATGCTTCATGTCATATGGTTCAACTTGTTGCTACAAATGCTTTATTTGTTGAAGTATTTCGTTATTAGGTGAAGGATCTTTCTTCATTTATCTTTCAACTTTAGGGGTCTCTGCTTCTGAGGATGCCATAGATACCACATTATGTTGGAGTATTGGAGGTTTCTTCTTTATTTCCCAATTGGATACGAAGAGGTCTTTAAGGAATCTACTGGGGTTGATATTGTGTTTCTGGTTGTGGATCTTCTACCTGATGCTGATAGGATTGTAGATATTGTTGAGGCACTTGGTCATAATACTATGGCACCTACTGATATTGCTACATAAATGGTTGTTGTTGAAGTATCTGAGTAAACCATTATTGTGGTATTTGTACAAATTGTTGTTGCTGTGATTCTGGAATGACTTTCTATTGGTGAGGTTTCTGCATAAATTATTGTTGTTGAGATCCTAGAATAACTTGTTGTTGAGATCTTTGCAGAAACTATTGTTGTTGAGGTCCTAGAACAACTTGTTGTTGAGATATTTGTAGAAACTATTGTTGTTGAGGTCCTAGAACAACTTGTTGTTGAGATCTTTGCAGAAACTATTATTGTTGAGGTCCTAGAACAACTTGTTGTTGAGGATATTGCAAGAGTTGTGTTTGTTGTCCTTGTAGTGGAATTTTTTGCCATGGAGCTTGCTACAAAAATTGTTGATGTTGAGCTTGTGGTAAAAATTGTTGTTGTTGAAATTGTGGCACAAATTGTTGCTATTGAGTATCTAGCATAAACTGTTGTTGTTGAGTTTGCTGATGTTGAGTTTGTGGCACAAACCTTTGCTGTCGGGTATGCTGATATTGATTTTGTGGCACCAACTGTTTTTGTTGGAACTATTGTCGCATTTTAGGTGGGTTTTGAGCATTGTATGAAGGATAAGATCCTTGACCCACTTGATGTTGTGACTCCTTTTGTACCTATTTTTTCTATTTTTTGGATTCTTGATAGAGTCCTAATGGAGCAAATATATCACTGAGATCTATAACTTTGTTCTTGGATTTTCTTTTCTTTTGCTGGGATATCATATTAACATGTGCTTGCTCTTGTTTACATAGAGATGCTTGTTTTTGTGGAGTAGATGCCTAATATGGTATTGAAACTTTTTGTGAGATAGGTACCTAATATGATATTGAAGCTTGTTGGGAGATAGGTTCTTGATGTGAGATTGTAGCTTGCTCGAATGTAGAAACATTCATTTGTTGTGTTGTACTTGTATGTTGTATCACTTTGGGAGGAATAGGAGTAATATCAGTGATGCTCTTTTTCTTGGGCTCATTCAATATGCTTGTAGTTGTTACATGAGATGCATCTGTCATTTAAACTTTGGATACCTTTGAGATATCTATATTTGGTATTTGTGTAGCATTTAAAACTTGCTCTTTCATTTGTGGATAAGTCAATAGTAGAGGACCACTCTTTATACTATTTATTTCTTCCATAGAAGGTACATTTGGCATTCCCAAAGAGAAAGAGAATGGTTCTCTTACTTGCTAATTCTTTTGCATCTCTTGCTTGAAATCCAACCTTAATGTTCTTTGTGAGTATGTCCTTAGATTTTAATCACCACCAACTATTCCAAGAGAAGATGTTGTATTAAACAAAGGGTTATTACTTTGTTCAAAGGTATTTTGTTGAGGAATTTTAATAGATAATTCTTGTTTTGATCTTTTTTGTATTATATTTGTAGTTGGAGCTTCCAAAGTTTGCTTTCCCTTTTGTTGATCACAATTAATTGAAGGTTGGTGTTCTTCCGAGATAGGTTGTTCTTGTAGTTGTTCTTCCAACATTAATTGAGGGTTTGTCTTCTTTAATACATCCAATAAATGCATCGGATTTTGTGTTACAATGTAATCCACTATTATTTAGAGTTTCTTGTCTTTTATTGCTTCATCAATCTAATCTGTAGGTAAATCTTTAAATGAAAGATGACTAGCAAGAGAATCTTCTGACTCAGATGAGGTATCTGATGATTGTTTTATGTCATAAGCATTTTGAGGATCATATATTTGTTCTATAAAAAATCCAGATTCAAAGGATTCTTGAGGTATTTGACCAAATGTCTCGTGTTCTTCTTCTCGAGGTGTGCTTGGGACACTTCCATATCTTGGTTGGAATGGTACAAAGATAGGTTCAAAGTTAGGAGGGGGACCCAATTGAATCATGCCATGGCTTGGTGAAGTAGCGGTTGGGTACCACATGTTACATATATCTTCTCTTTGGTTCACATTAGGAAGTGTTTGGATGTTTGAAGGGACTTGTGGATATGTGACATGTCTTGAATCATAGGGAATTGGGTCCACTTGTTGAAATGTCATAACTTGTCTTGGGTCAAATTGAGGTTGAGACTCACCTTGTGACATGGACATGGGTATGTAATTATCTTGTTGTTTTTTAGACATTTGGGACCTTGTGAAGACTGGCATGATATCTATATGTAAATGTGATATGTTTTTGTCTTTTTTTGGAAAATAAAGGAAAATGTTAATGCAACTTGGATATGCAAAGACTTATGCAAATGCAAGATTTTTTTTGGATTTTGGAAAAATTTAAGGATATGATAATGCAATTTGGAGATATGAAAATGCAATATTTTTTTGGGATTTTTGGAAATTTTAGGGATATGATAATGCAAATTGGAAATATGTAAGGACTTATGCAAATGCAAGTTTTTTTTTTTGGGGGGGGGGGATTTTTTTGGAAAAATTTAAGGATATGATAATGCAATTTGGAGATATGAAAATACAAGATTTTTTTAGGATTTTTGGAAATTTTAGGGATATGATAATGGAAATTGGAAATATGTAAAGACTTATGCAAATGCAAGGTTTTTTGGGGATTTTTTTTTTTGGAATTTAGGATATGCTATGCAAAGCTAAGGGTTATGCAACATAACTTAAGGCTTTGGGTTTAGACTATGATATGCAACTTAGGGTTTTAATTCTCTTAAAAATGAAAAATCTTCAAAAATTTAAACCTAGGAGTATAGCCTTACGAAATTGGATATTGGATCTTGACTTTGAAAAAAAAGGAACAAAAAGATGAAAAAAAGATAAAAGGACCAAATCAAACTCTCTAAGACATAGGTAGGGTTGATTTAAAAGAAATGATAAAATTGAAAAAAAAAGATTTGAAAGAGGACCAACAAAGTCAAGATCCCATATCCACTAACATAAGGAAAGACTCTAAGATTTTCATTTTGTTTAGATTTTGGATTTCAAAATATTGGAAGGGTTCTAAATGCAAAGACTATTATGAAGACTTGGAAAGAGAATCTAAATGCAAGGATTTGAAAAATTATTAATGCAAACTAGGACATGTAAAGTGAAGGTTAGCACATGCAAAATGAGGACTAAGGATATACAATGTGAGGACTAAGGGTATGAAAAATGAGGACTAATGATATACAAAATGAGGTTTATGCTATGCAATATGAAAATATGAAGGACTTATGCAAAATGAGGACTCCTAATCATGCCATAAGGTTCCCAACTTAGGTTCATGAAAATTTATTAAGTCAACAAGGATTTTGCAAAATTGGGATATGTGTGACCAAGTTATCTTTAGGAGTGTTTGCAAAGTTTTTTGAAGGTGAGTTTTTTTAAAGTACTCTTAATGTTTTCTATTCACTCACACAAGACACACCAAACAATAATGGCCATTGTAAAATGAACAAACACGCTACAACCTAGGCTTGAAGGACATTATCCACTGAACTCCCACTTGAACTAGGTTCAACCATGCCTACTGAGGATGGACAGCTTAGAAGCTTGGAGGCATGAGCTCCTCCTTATAGTGCACTCACTTCTCAGGCACACCAAGCTTCAAATTCCAAGGGTCATCACTCCCAAGGAACTGTTGTCTCTAGCAAGAGCCGCAAAAGTGTGGGATGTCTTCATGGGCATGGGTGGCCCCTTGCATTAGTGAATAGAAGGATTTTGGTCTACTACAACAAGGTTTTTAGTTCAGGACATCCTGTTCAGCAGATGTATGATAAACTCCTTTCGGAGGTCTCCTAGCCTTGAGAACCAAGGTTTCACCCAACACTTGGAAACTGGAGGAGAGCTATCATGCAGTCCATGCCATTGATTGGATTATTAATCACAACCACACATTTATATAGCGGTTAGGATGGAGACCTGGGTTTGGCCTGTTAATACTTGAGGTCATCCCTTGGGGCATTCAAAGTGAACACCTTGGTCCAAGGTAGGCCTCTCTAAAAGAATTATATGAATTTCTCTTGACCCAAGATTTGCGAAGGCGAGGGGAGAGGATATGTCCATATAATTCTTTGGGATTACAAATATGAAGACACGCCAAGTACTTAAAAGAAAAAGTTCATTTTCCAATTAGATAAGAAATGTGATAGAAAACACAATTTATGGTTCTTTTCCTTCCCAATGAAAATTGCATAAAATTGTTGTTCATTAACCCATTAAGAAAGGAAATTTGATCAAAATAGAAAACTTTGTTGTTCTTTCCCTTCCTAATTAAAACTAGGTGAAAATTGTTGGGTTCTTTGATCCACCTAATTAGACTACATGCAATTTGTAGCTCATTTACCCATCTAATTAGCCTATGTGCAATTTTTTGTTCACTTATCTCACTAATTAGTCTATGTGAATTTGTAGTTCGTTTTAAAGACTAATTAAGATATATGAAAATTGTTGTTCATTTTAAATGCCCAATAAGAAAAATTTGATTTGTTGTATGCCAAAAACAAGAAATCCTCCAAGTGTAACAAGTTAGGGTCCAAAATGCACAAATCTTGTTCCTTTACCTGCAAAACACAAGAAACAAAATCAGATTTTCATGTTCACGTTGGGTTCACCAAATGTAGGACTAGAAAATGGCATAGAAGCATAAATGAGAGAACCATAAATCTCATACAATAATATATGCAAACCTATCTAATCTACCATAAAATCCACTTGAAAATAATAGAATTTAAACAACAAAACTCCCTTTCAAGTGTATCTCTTATGTTCTCCTTTCTTCTCCATAATATGGATTGATGTAGCTCTTGATCTTGACAAAAATATGCACTATAATTGAAAGAAAGATGATAGCATGAGAATACTAGGAGTGTGGTTAGCCAAAAATGAGAGAAATGATCTCAATTTATAGAATTTGAAGACCAAATCTAAAAATTGGCAAATTGATGTGCAAAATGGCAATTGTCATAGATTATGGAAATTGATAAATTTGAAAAAGGAAAATTGTCATTAAAATGGCAATTTATGAGAAATCAAATGCACAATTAGAAATTAAAGACTTAAAAAAAAGAAAATTTGTCATAAACTATGACAAATATGACAAAAGGAAAATAAGGGAAATTGTCATAAACTATGACAATTTATGAAAAAAGAGAAAAAGGAAACTTGTCATAAACTATGACAATTTATGACAAAAAAAAAAAGAAAAGGGAAGGTGGAGGCTAAAAAAGAGGAAGTGGAGGCTAGAAAAGATGGTGAAGCACAAATTAAGGAATAAAATCCCATTTGGAAAAAGGAGGGAATTATTAAATATTAAAATTCATTTATTCCCACAAAATGGAAATTAGCATGTAGGAATTATTAAAACTCCATAAATTAATAATTAGCCAATTAATCAATGTTAAATTAATTAATTGTGAAACTATGGTAAAAGGCGATAAATAAATGTAATTTATTTATCAAGGCTAAGACGTAGGGATAAATTATGGGTTATTTACCCCTAAAGAAGGGAAATTAAATGATTTGACCAAATTGATGATTTTGATGAGACAAATGATTGATTTTGACAATTTTAATAATTCTGATAATGGATTGAATTGATTTCAAAAGAAATTAATTAGGTAAAAAATGAGGAAAAATCAAGGAGAAATATTAGTAAATAAGGGACAAGAATTAGACATTGAAGACATGTTAGAATAAAGGGGACACATACGTATGAACCATTTTTGAGTGTCTACAAGTAGGATTTGCCCTTGTTCTTAATGCAGGAGCATCTCGGGTCCTTGGAAATCCTGTGTCAAAAAAATTAAGTTTGAGTTGTTTAGTTTTCTCGGTAGCTTCTCGGTTCCTTCCTTGACCAGGTTGGCACAATAGTTGCTTGGTTCTTTCTTTGACCGAGTTGATCAGTTGGTTTGCCAAGTTATTTCCTGGCACTCCATAATATTTCTTGCCGAGTGGTTTATTTTAATTTCTTGTTGAGGATGACATATGCATTCAATTTTGGTCGCAGAGTTAATGTTGGTATCGATCATTGGGAAGCATGTGGACCTAGATCTGAAGGATGACTTGTTTTGGTAGGCTCTTGTATAAATAAGGTAGTTGGTTGTAGTTTTAAGTATTAGTTTTTGGAGAAGATAGAGGATAGTTCTTAAAGATGAATCCTCACATGTATGAGGATTTCTATATTGATCTTTGAATGTATTTGGCCATAATCGGGAAGGGCTTACAAACTGACATGTATGAATAAATTGATGAATAATATATGAAGTTTTCTACATTCTCTCTTCCCTATTGTGTATTTTCTTCTACATGTGTGATCTCTGGAAGGGGATTGTGATTAAGGTGTGCCTTTGGGCCTTCTTCCTGCCCTTCCTTGTGTCAGGTGGTATCAGAGAGAAGTTGAGATCTGGATCTAGATTTGAGAATCTAGGTTGAGGGTTCCTTCTTGTTAAACCCTAGTTAATATTTTTTGTGGGCTAGAAGATTATGATCTGACCTACAATTGAAGAGGGTTTTTCAAGATGGTTCATGGGAGGTGAGATCCAAATCCAGGATTGGCATACATGTTAAGACAAATTGTTGCTAGGTTAGAAGCTATTGAGACAACCCAACACAAAAGAAGACATCTTGAATATGTTAGTGATGAGGAAATTGAAGAGGAAAAAGGTGATGTAGAACCTACACCTGTGATGGATCAGGGTGAGGAAATATTGTTGAAGGCTTTAACAAATCTGAAATCTACACCACATTTCAACCCTCCTGAGTATAGTGGAAAGCTAGATTCAGATGAGATGATGGACTGGATCATTGAGATGGAAAAGTAGTTTGAGTATGAAAATGTCCCTGACGAAAAGAAGGTGAATATTGCAAGAACAAATTTGAAGAGCCATGCATCCTTGTGGCAGGAGAACCAAGAATTGGATAGAGAAAGGAAAGGAAAAGACAAAATCAAGGTATGGAATAAAATGGTAAAAAGTTGAAAGGCAAGTTATTATCTTCTAATTATCAGATTAACCTAGTTAGGCGAATGCACAGATAGCTTGGTAAAAGATTATACTAAGGAATTCTATAGATTAGATATCATATCTGGACATGTTGAAGATGAATTGGAAAGAATTTCTAGGTACCTGAATGGGTTAAGAGTTTCCATCCAAGAGGAAATTAGTTTGGTTAAGTTAGAAAATATTGAGGAAGCTTATCAGTTTGCCTTGAAGGCTAAAGAGAAATTGAACAAAAGACATGAGAAAAGATAGCAAGGAAGAGGTGGTAGATTCCCTAGAGGAAGAGGTAGATCCTATGGTGAAAACAATAGATCTGATCAAGACAAGACAAATATGGATAAAGGAAAGATAGAGCGGAAAGGTGAAATTTTTGCTAGAGGAAGAAGCAATAACTACTGAGGTGGATGCTAAGGAAATTGTTACAATTGTGGAGAAGGACATAGGTTAGTTAAGTGTACACATGCAAGTAAGAAGGTCGGTAACAATAGATATGATCTAGTACAAGAAGAATCACCAAATGAACCAGAGAAAGAAAAGAAATTGATGGTCAGGAGAGCAATATTGAGTGAAAGTAATAAGGAAGATCTGATAAGGAAAAGTTTGTTCAAGACCAGATGTAGAGTCTCTAATGAAGTGTGGAAGGTAATCATTGATAGTGGAAGCTTGAATAATTTTGCATCTGAGGAAATGGTTACAAATTTGCAACTAGAAATGTTGAAACATCCGAGACCCTATCAAATTTCATGGATCAAGGATGAGCATACGCTATTGGTAAGTGAAAAATATTATGTGAATTTGAAAATTGGAAAGTACTATGATAAGGTGTTGTGTGATATCATGCCTATGGATTGTTGTCATATTTTGTTGGGTAGACCTTGGCAATATGATAGACATGCTATATATGATGGAAGATTGCATAAATATACTATTTCGGCTAATGGGAGAAAAAAAATCTTGTTGTCTTTCATTGAAGAACCTGTTAATAGTGTTTGTACATCTTTGAAAATTTGTTTGATGGAAGGAAGAAATTTTTCTAAGGATTTAAAGAAGAATGATGTGTGTTTTGTTGTGATTCCTAATAGACCAAGTGAGAAAATAGTGGATAGTATCCCTGAAGAGATTTATAAGATACTCACCGAGTATAGAGAGATCATTTCTGATAATGTACCTAATGGTTCTCCACTGAAGAGAAGTATTGATCATTGCATGGATCTAATTCCCAGAGCTAGTTTACCGAATAATGGACCACATTAGTTAACACCTATCGAGAATCAAGAATTATTGCAGAAAGGTTTGATCTGAGAAAGTTTGAGTCCATGTGAAATACTAGTTGTATTGGCACCTAAGAAGAATTGAGAATGGTGAATGTGTATTGATTCTAGAGCAATAAACAACATAATAGTGAAATATAGGTTTCCTATACCAAGAATGGATGACATAATAGATAGTTTGACTGGAGCAAAGTATTTTACCAAGATTTATTTGAAAAGTGTAGAATCAGAGAAGGTGATGAGGGAAAGATTGATTTAAAAAAAAGAGAAGTTTTGTATGAGTGGTTAGTTATGCCTTTTGGTTTAACTAATGCACTGAGAATTTTTATGAGATTGATGAATTGGGTTTTGAAGAAATTCTTGGGTAAATTTGTGATTGTATATTTAGATGAAATTTTGATATTTAATAAGACTAGAAAAGAACATTTGTTGCATATTAAACAAGTATTGTAGAGGTTGAAAGAGGAAAAGTTGCTAATTAATTTAAAAAAAGTGTTCCTTCATGAAAGAGGAGATTGTGTATTTGGGATTTGTGATTTCAACTAATGGTTTGAGAATGGATCTTGGAAAGGTTGAAGCTATCTTGAATTGGCCTACACCTAAAAATGCTAGTGAGATAAGATAATTTCATGGTTTAGCAATTTTTTACCAAAAGTTCATTAGAAATTTTAGTTCAATTTGTAATGCTATGACTGAGACTATGAGAGGAGATAAAAGAGAATTCAAGTGGACACATGGAGCTGATAAGTTTTTTGAGACTTTGAAGCATAAGGTTCTTAATTACCTATGTTAGCTTTACCTGATTTCAATGAGGTATTTCAAGTTGAATGTGATGCAAGTGGTAGTGAAATAGGAGCCATGTTGAGTCAAGAAGGTAAACCTGTTCCTTTCTTTAGTGAGAAATTGAATGATGAAAAAATAAAATATTTTGTGTATGATCAAGAGTTCTATGCTATTGTTCAAGACCTAAAGAAATGGAGACATTATTTGATACTGAGTGAATTTGTGTTGTATACTGATCATGAGGCCTTACAATATTTGGGCAGTTAGTATAAGTTGAATTAGAGACATATGAAATGGGTTGAATATTTACAAAGTTATACATTTGTAATAAAACATAAGAGTGGAGTCACTAACTGAGTTGCTGATGCATTGAGTAGAAGAAGATCTTTGATGACCGAGATGAGAATTTAGGTTCATGGTTTTGAGAACATGGAAGGGTTGTATGAAATTGATCTTAATTTTTTTGAGGTGTGGAGGAAGTGTAGAGAACCTATTCAAGAAAAACCGAGTACTAAATGGGAAGACTATTTCATTCAAGAAGGTATGTTGTGTTCGTTCTTGAAAAGGATTGTACACTCAAAGAGACACCAATATACCTAAGACTGATTTTGAGGAGGGGTTAGTTCTAAATGTGGGGATATCAGTAGGTAACTAGACCAGCTATAGGGACAAGACTATCATCTTCACTTCTGACTCTGTAAAACTAAGGCGGGTGTACCTAATCCAATAACATATGGAACTTCTAGGACTTTAAACTGGATTGAACAAAGAAGTTAATAGCAAGAAAGTACTGAATGATAACCAATCATTCATTGACTCTCCATTGCTATGATGAAGAAAATGGGCTTGTGACCTCAAGACTTTGAGGGATTTTGGGATTAGTAATGATTAATATTTGGGTTTCTTCCAGAATGTAAATAACCATGCCACACTTGCAACACCAGAAAGGTAGTTTCTGATCAGTGCCTTATCCATTGGCCAATATACCTAAAGTAGACATAGAATACAAGAACAACTACTAGATTCATCAGAGATTCCAAGCCATAAACATAGAAAACTAGACTCTTACACTACTTACAAACATACTTCATGTTGAACCCAATGATTCTATGTTTTACTCAGAGACTTTTAACCTAATCCTAGATCAAGGCTGAGAGATAAAACATATACACAAATAAACTCTGAGCAATGAACCAAAAAATGCAAAATTCATCAAGAACAACTAAAGGAGAGATCTGAGAATGAAAAACCATGTTAAGTATGAGGATTCAAATCCTTGTATTATAATTTGATTCAAAAAATACCTTAGAAAATATGCAAAAGATGAAGAAGGTTTTTCCCTTGTGTTGATATAACTAGAAAAAAGTGTTACACTCTGGACTGAGGATGCACATTTAGTTTTTCAGCCTCCTATGTTCAAGAATTTTCAACCAACCAGTAGTCCCCTCTAAATGATCATGAAAAATCCTTTATACCAAGATTGCAACAAGCATCCGATCATTTAGGGAAAAATTAGGTTTCCAACTACTAGGTACAATAAGAAAAGAAAGCAATCAGGAAATCTTGGAAACCTAGGAGAATCAAATCAAATATGATGAACAATGATTTGGGTTTCATTGTTCAAGGCTAACTATAAGTAAAAAACACTGATTTCTTGTTCTAGACAAAACAACTTTAAATGCCAGAACCAACTTGGAAAATCTTGCATGTATAGGGCATGGAAATAATTCTGACATTCAAACAAACCATAGTTGCCCCTATCAAACAATAGTCCTCTACATTAACTAGGCATGGCACATCAAGAAACAAAATCAGATCAGGCGGCTACCCATATTTTATGTTCATCAATTCTCACCTACAACTATCCCGGAAGAAATTGAAATCTGATCTAGCTTTGTCATATCTATTTAACTATTCAAAACCCTGTAGAAACCCTAACAAAAGATTCAAATCCTGGTAGCAACATCTAATTGATCAAATTTAAAACACGACCATTGATTCAACTCCTTTCCCAACACATTGGGTGACTCTCAAAAATCATCAAACAATCAACTAAGCCATTTAAAATTACCCATCCACATCATCTTTTCCTGGAAACCAAACAGAATTGAGTACCTTAGCATGACTTGGCAGCGGACCCACCTTGACCTCGACAAGCCTCCTTAACCCTTAGTCATTGAGCGAACACATGACTAAAGGAATTCACTAGGTCACGACACATTTTAATTAATCACAGTCTGTTATGGAGATCATGTGAATGAAGCATTCATGTGATCACTAAACTTTTCTTTAACCCTGTGTTTCATCTCAAGAACAAGAGACCAACGTCCGATCCTATTTTCATCAATGGTTTGAATTCTATCTATATCATCTTAAAATGGAAGCACTTCCATGATAAGAGAATTCAGCCCTCTGAGTAAGTTCTATGTGGTCATGTTAAGTGCCTTGATTGGGTCTTTGCATGTATTTGGCTTTTCCCCCCATTCTGCTTCCTTTTGCACCTGTTTCCACTTCTTGTCTGTATTTCCTAGCATTCTGGACTAAGGTCATGAGGTTTTTGACCTCAAGGTCAATGTTGACCTTGAGGGTCAAAGTTGACCTTAACTCTGACCTTGGTTAGGGTGAACCTAGATTTTGACCTAGGGTAGAGTCTACCTCATCTTTGACCCACATTTGAAATTTCAAGATTTTTTGATTTCTGGGTATCGGGTTTCAGAAAGATTCTTTTTCCTGCCTCTAGGTCAGCCATTTCAGGCTTTTTGGATGGTAAATCCTTAATTTCATTTAATATGGGTTCATTTCTATGGGTTAAGGTTAATTGAGATTTAATTCCCCAATGTCAACCTTCTCAGGAGGTTTGTGCCCTAGTTCACTATAAAAGGAGGCCTTCCTCTCTCATTTTCACACCCACAATCAAGCAATCACATCTCATCTAAAGAAATTTCATGAGAAAGCTCTCAAGTTAAAGAAAGTGAATTCAATCATTCAAGCAAGCCTTCAAGAATTCAAGTGTCCAAGCATTCATTCTTCAAGCAGATCCATTGTTAGCCATTGAAGGATTCAATCTCTATGGAGCCCCCTTGAAGATCAATCCTTCTACATTCATCCAAGCCTCCTCATATGAAAATATCCATTCAAGGTGAAGATTAAATGAAATTGATTTGAGACATCCTAAATTCATTCTACATTCATTGGAGCATCCCTACTTGTGGATTTGAGGATTTGAATCGGCTACAAGGACTTCAACATAAGCAAGGTGAATTGTTTCATTTACTTTGTTTATGCACATTACAATTTCAATTCAATTTCAAGGTTAATTCCTAAATTTGGGTTTGACCAAGGAAAACCCTCCATACAAACAAAAAAACCCTCTTTTTCTTGTAGGTATAGGTGTGGAACTTCAGATCTGAGCTTGGATTTGGATACTCTTTTTGGAAAAATTTTGAGATCTGTGAACAAAGTCAAAGTTGACCTTTAGAATATTAATGTAGCCTTTGATCTTTTATCGGGGTCAAAGACTACCTGCTATCAGGAAGATAAAAGTTTTCAAGGTTTTCTGTGTCTTGGCATTTCCAATCTGAAATAGGTTGCAGAATTGTCTGAAACTGCACACACACATTAGAAATTGGCATTTTCTATAGTTGCCCTATTTTGAGGTTAGTATTTTCCTTTCAATTATTTCAAATTTCAAGCACAACTCTCCTATAGGGAAATATAAGGTTTTCTTCCTCTTTCATATTCTCCATAGATTGATTCAATTGTGCATTAACCTTTTGGTTGATCAATTTGGAGCTCTCCTTTGGGAATTTGGATTTAGAAGTAGATCTCATATTTCCCCCATACATTATAGAAGGGAACACTATTTCCTTCTATTCATTTTGATGAACCTGACTAGCTTACTCTCTTTCTTTTTGGTGTTAGATATTATATTATCTTTTGGTATTAGATTTCTCTTTTATGATAAATCTTGCATGCTAATTAGATTTCAAAAAAACAAAAATATTCATGCTTTATGTGTTCTTGGTTTAGTTCATTTGCATTTCATTGGTTTATGATCTTTACTACTACTAGTCCTACTTATAACATTCTGATTGGAAGAAGTCATAGACTCATGGGTGCCTTTGATCATGAATCTTTCTCTCCTTTCCTTAGGATCCCAGATGATAATTTTATTCTTCATGATTCCAATCCTATTATAGAGAAAAAATCTTCTCGCTCATCTCATGATGAGGATGACGCTTTAAGAGTTCCTCCTAAACAAGTCCAAAAATTTTCAACTAAACTTGATAAAATGGGTAATTGGCTTATTCAAGAGAACCATAACCAAGATTCTATTCAATCTATAGAGGCTCTTAAGAAAGTTCTTCATGATAGTGATCAAGGTGTTAACCTCTTGCATAGTATTACTCACCTCATGCATTCAAATGTTAAACCTCTAGCTCAAGAAGCTCAAGATTTAGGGTTGATTCCTCCTATCACTAGTGTAGAACCCTCTTTTAATCCTTTAGCTAGTATTCCTACCTATACTCCTTCTTTGGTGACTGTGATGGTTGCTTCTATTCCTATGAGTGCTCCTCCTATGTCCCTTCCTACATCACAACCTTCATATCATAATGTTCCTTTTACTTATTCCAATCTACTTCCAACTATAGTTCCTAGTGTTCCTCCAATTGTGTCTTCTATTCCTACAACTTCTTACACTCTACCTAGTGTGTCTAGTGTTTCTATTCCTCCTATTTCTTCTAATGATTCAACAATCATCAGTTTGGCTCAAACTATGTCATCCTTACAATAACAACTTGCTTTCTTAACTCAAAACAAGTTTAGTATTCCTACATGTGACATGGGAATCCCTTTGTCCTTGGATATTATTCATACTTCTATTCCTCAACAAGTCGATATGCTTCATCTTGAGAATTATAATGGAAATGGAGATCTCGTTCATCATGTTAAAACATTCCAAATCCTTTGTAGTGATTATGTTCATGACCATAGGATTTTAGCCAAATTGTTTGCTAGAACTTTTCATGATAAGGCCTTACAATGGTATTGTTCCTTGCCTCCTTTTTCTATTGATTCCTTTCCAAAACTTTCTAATGCCTTTATTCAACAATTTCAAAACAACATTGACCCACAAGTGTCTTTGACTGATTTGATGCATTGTAAACAAAGTGCTAAAGAAAAATTAACTAAATTTATTAGTAGCTTTAAGCATTTGCATGCTCAGATTTCCTATCATGTTCCTGATATTGATGTTCAACGTATGTTTATTTCAAATTTGCAAAAGGATATAAGAGATAAGTGACTACTTACTGAATTTACCTCTTTTCAACAACTTTGTGCAGCGCTTCATCATTATCAATTACAAGTAAGTCAATTTGAGAGCACCACTCCAATGGCTCTTGTTCCAATTGATAAGAGTGATGCTGCTCCTAATCCAAACAAATTTCAAAAATTCAAAAACTATGTCAAGATCAAAAAACAAGTGAATGTTGTTGCTGATCAAGTTGTTGTTGCATCTCACAATTCCACTTCTACATCCACTGCTTTTCCATTAAATCATACATTTACTCCTCTTTTTGAATCTTTACATGCCATTATGAATAGGTTGTTAACTGCTAATATGATTACTTTACCTCCTATTTGACCTCTTTTACTTGCTACGATTGCATCTAAATCTTTTGATCAAAATGCTTTTTGTCAATATCATCATCAGAATGGTCATGATACTGAGAAATGTTATTCTTTAAAACATAAGGTTCAAGACTTAATTGACTCTAATGCCTTATCTATTGATAATCTTGATGGTAGTGGGAACAAATCTGTCTCTCCTCCTAATCAAAACCTTCAAATCTATATGAATCCTTTACCTATGCATGATACTAATACCATTGCTCAACCATCTGCTATAGAAATTATGTATGATTCAAAGATGGATGATCTCAATCATGTTTTCAATCAAGTGGAGCATGTTGGTCAATCTATATCTCCACCTCAACCTTAATCTCAACCTCAACCTCAGTTTCAACCTCAAGTTCAATCTCAACCTCAACCAAAACCTAAGCCTAAAATGAAAACTCAACCTAAACCTCAACAAAAACCTCAGAATAAAAGACCTCGAGAAATTTTGATTACCTTTGATGACTCTGAGACTATTAAGGCTCCTTATGGTTCCCTTTACATTTATGCTAGGATATCTTAGAAACCTACTTGTGTTTTTCTTGTTCATCCTACATCCTTAGTCAATGTTATTATTGAAGAAAATATTTTTATGAAAATCTTACAATGCAATTCTTATGATACATCAGATGTGTGGATTCATACTTGTAATGGTTTTCTTTATCCATCATTTGGTTCTATTACTTTACTGGTTGAACTCTGTGGAAAAGTTGTGAACACTACCTTTGTTTTTTTTCCTACTTCTGATCAATTACAAGTTAAGCTAGGTTTGCCTCGGTTGAATGCCATGCATGTTGTTGCTTCACCTATCCATAAGTGTCTTAAATTTATTCATGATGAAGAAGTGAAGATGGTTAATCATAGTTTATATCAACCTTCTAGGCCTAGAGATTGTGCTGCTCTTGATTTATTTTAGCCTTCATTACCTAATTCATGTCCTCCTCAACTTGATAATATTTCCATTCATATCAAGCTTATAAACATCATAAGATTCTTGAATGAAGCATACCTCCTATGGATCTTAATCATGGTCTTTTACCTACACCTTCTATACCTCCTTTAACTATGGCTTCTAGTTATGTTAATCAAGCTCCTATTGCTAACAATCCTATTGATCTTCCTAAAGAACCTGTGAAGGATCATGTGATTGTTCCTCCTAGTTCTCAACCTATTTAAAATAAATCAAAATGTAATCGATGTGCTAATGAATTTCATAAGAAGCATTGTGCTTATGCTAAAGCTCCTAATTCTATTCTTCAAAGATCTTTACCTTCTTCAGATAAATCTATGCATGATGTGTTAGAAGAAGTTGTTACTAATAATGATGTTAAGATGCATGATTATGATGATTATATTCATATCTTAGATTCTATTTTGATTAATTTGGATGAAGATGATACTCTTGATGATACTAATGATGTTAATGATGAATATGAGACTATTGACATTGACATTGATTTACCTAATATGCTTTCATCACAATTAACTCTTACACCTAGTGTCAAACATTATGATTCTCAAGAGGATCCTTTTTTGGAACTAGCTATCATTCCTACTATGTTGGATATAGTCCCTCTTGAGAGTTACCCACCTTCCCTAAATGATATACAACAAGATGGGGAGAGTAGGTGGCATGCTTGATTGGCTTGTCCTTTGTGGTAGCTTTGTTGTGTGTTTTCCTGCTATACTATGCTTCTCCCGTAATGTGTTTCCTAAATGTTGTTAGATTCTTCTATACGATCCTTATTACTTAGCTGGTACAAGATGATAACGAAATCAAACCTATTGTACAATTCCTCTATATGTATCTCTATTATTCTATGTGCTGTTTCATGTTATGTCGTAACTGTGCTATTGTTTGTAAATGTTTCCTTGTGTAATCTACTTGGATTCAAGATGTGGTAGCACTGATTCTTTTTGGTCTCCATATCATGGTCTGAAAATATTATTCTTCATATATCTTATGTGATCTTTCCTCCTTTGTGATCATAGTTCTACTTTCTTTGGGGAATGATATCAATTCATTTGCAATAATATATATATATATATATATATATATATATATATATATATATATATATATATATATATATATATATATATATATATATATATATATATATAATCTTATGATCATACTGACCCCATGGAAGGTAGATCCCTTCTGTGTTCTCTATATGTTTCTATGATATTTCCCTTGATTTGTCTTCATCTAGGGGCATCTTCACATGGAAATGTAATCAATGGAGTTGTTTATGTTTCCATTAAAGCCATTGCTCCTGTTAAAGTGTTAGCAATGACTTTAACATTGAGGCATACGCTCTGCTCACCTATTGCACACACTAACTTTTTGATACACACATTATTTTTCAAGATACCTTTTTCTCCCTTTTTGGATTAGTGACTAATCCTTAAAGCATGGATTTATATTTTAGGATCTCTTGATCCCTCCAATTTCAAATATACATATATTTTGATCCCTTAAGGTTGGAGATATCCTTAAGACTGGATCTCTTTTGTTTTTGGTTTTACTCTTATCGAATAGAATATTCCTAAGGATGAATTCTTGATGGGTTGACTAGTGAGTAGCCACATTCACTAGGTGGTTCAATTCCATCTTTCCAGTTGCGCCATTTTCTTGTGTGGTTCACAATGGGACATAAGTTCTCATTGGGTGAGATAATCACACCCTTTCTTTCTCTAGAGATGTCTCTCTTATTTTGATCTAGGAGTCGACGAAGACTTGAGTCTCTGGGGGTTTAAGGTTTCTCTTTGTCCCTTGGATTATCATAAGATTATATTTTCATTCTGATCTCCTTTACCAAGAGTTTGCATTGAGTCCATACTCTTGCTAAAGTGGGGGCTTAATGTATCATCTTAAAATGGAAGCACTTCCATGATAAGAGCATTTATCCCTCTGATTAAGTGGTCTGGGGTCATGTTAAGCACCTTGATTGGGTCTTTTCATGTATTTGGATTTTCCCCCCATTTTTCTTCCTTCTGCACCTATTTTCCTCTTCCTGTCTACATTTCCTAGCATTCTGGACTGAGGTCCTGAGGTTTTTGACCTCAAGGTCAAAGTTAAACTTGAGGGTCAAAGTCAACCTTGACTCTGACCTAGGTCAAGGTCAACCTCAACTCTGACCTAGGACAGAGTCTACCTCATCCTTGACCCACATTTCAAATTTCAAGATTTTTTGATTTCCAGGTATCGGGTTTTAGAAAGATTCCTTTTCCTACCTCCGTGTCAGCCATTTCAAGTTTTTGGGATGGTAAATCCTTAATTTCATTTATTATGGGTACAGTTCTAGGGGTTAAGGTTAATTGGGATTTAATTCCCCAATTTTGACCTTCTCTAGAGGTTTGTGCCCTAGTTCACTATAAAAGGAGGCCTTCCTCTCTCATTTTCACACCTACAATTAAGCAATCACATCTCATCTCCAGCAATTTCATGAGCAAGCTCTCAAGTGTAAGAAAGTGAATTCAAGCATTCAAGAAATCCTTCAATAATTCAAGTGTTCAAGCATTCATTCATCAAGGAGATCCATTGTTAGCCATTGAAGAATTCAATCTCTTTGGAGCCACCTTGAAGATCCATCCTTCTACATTCATCCAAGCCTCCTCATATGCAAAGATTGGTTTTGAAGATCAAATGACATTGATTTGAGACATCCTACATTCATTCTACATTAATTGGAGCATCCTTACTTGTGGATTTGAGGATTTGAATCCACTACAAGGACTTCAACATAAGCAAGATGAATTGTTTCATTTACTTTGTTTATGCACATTACAATTTCAATTAAATTTCAAGGTTAATTCCTAAATTGGGGTTTGACTAAGGAAAACTCCCCATACAAACAACAAAACCCTCTTTTTTTTGTAGGTACAGGTGCGGAAATTTGGATCTGAGCTTGGATTTGGATACCCTTTTTGGCAAACTTTTAAGATTTGCGAACAAAGTCAAAGTCGGCCTTCAAAATATTAATGCAGACTTTGACCTTTTATCAGGGTCAAAGACTACTTGCTGTTAGAAAGATAAAATTTTTCTAGGTTTTGTTCATCTTGGCATTTCCAATTTGAAACAGGTTGCAAAATTGTCCGAACCTGCACAAAGACATAAAAAATTGGCATTTTCCAAATTTTCCCTATTTTGAATTTAGTATTTTCCATTCAATTATTTCAGATTTCAAGCACAACTCACCTATAGGGAAATATAAGGTTTTCTTTCTCTTTCATATTCTCCATAGATTGATTCGATTGTGCATTAACCTTTTGGTTGATCAATTTGGATCTCTCCTTTGGGAAATTATATTTAGAAGTAGATATCATATTTCCCCCATACATTATAGAAGGGAACACTATTTCCTTCTATTCACTATCTCCAAGCCTTCTTAACCCTAACTCATGCTTGATGATTAGATCACATGACTAAAGCATTCATCAGATCTCACAACATTTTTCTTAACCTCAATTACATTCAAAGAACATGAGATAGCCTTTATTCGCTAAGTTGCCAAATAAAAACCTTAACCTTAGTTATATCTCAAGATTAAACACTGACCATTGATCTTTCTCATCATCCACAGCTATGGCTGAATCGCAAAGCCCAAAAATTAACTCATCTTTAATCAAGCGATTCAGCGACAAAGGGAAAATGTGACTTGCCTTTAACTGTGGTAAGATTTCGGGATTACACGAACAAAGAAAACTTGAAATCATTGAACATTTGGCTAACACCTAGTTTTATTCAAAGAATAAGTGCCCACCATTGATCCTGCTATCATCCTATGGTCCTCACTTATTTGCTAGATGTTTCATGACTTAGTCATTTCATTTGGAGATCAAGAGATAACCGTGTTTGCTGGTTTGCTGAATGTTTAGGCACTAACTGCTAGGATCAAGAGAACATGCGAACACTCAGTCACCAAGTCACTAAATCTATGACTTAACTACCACGTCTAGAATTGATGCTGACCCTCAACTTAACCCAGGCCATCTGGAGAATAAGCGATTGAAGAAAACTCAAAATCGCTGGATATTTTCTTAACCCTAGGTTTCATCACAAGAACATGCACCAGCCATCGATCATGATCAACATCAATGGTCCTCGTTCAATCTCTAAATGTTAGCATACTTGACCGAATCATTTGGAGATTCAGAGACTGAAGTAAATCATAACCATTTTCCAAGTAGCTAGATGTTAGGAACTTAGCCACCAAGATCAGGAGAATATGTGAACACTACATTCACCCAATCACTGAATGAAATGACTAACTTCCCAAAAACTTGGAGATTAGAAGAATGCCTCAGTCACGTATTCACTAAAAAGAAACATAACAATCATGGCAAGGAAATAAGACATGTGCATAAAGGGGACTTAAGTGGCCCAAAAAGGTAATGAGGAAATAAACCTTGGCTAGGGTTTTTGGACTTAAAAAATTTTATGAAGCCCTAGGGGATGAATAAAACCATATTTCTCAAACCTTCAAACACCAATATCTCTCTAGTTTTTTTAATTGGGACATGCAATCTTAAATGGAGCTTGGACACACTATAAACTATCCCTGGCCAAGGGTGCAAGCCATGAAACCTAATAGATTTTTTTCATAGATCAAAACAAGTTGTAGCTAGGGCATGCCAATTTTCTAGGGTTTTAGCAAGAATAGACCATTTTTATTGGATTTTGGCTATGGCAGGAAAATAGGCTAATAGTGGCTCTATCTGGGGATGCATGCCTCTTGCAGGCATTACAAGGATTGATTAATTTCTAGATGAAGCAGACCACCCACTAGAAAAAAATTGATGGGGAACCCTCTCAATAAATGGAAAACAAACAAGGGAAAGAGGAAGGGAAACACACAATTGAAAGGAAATTATTTACAAAAATCTTACAAGATTAAAATTTTACGTGGTGGCCCCTGGCCACCAAAAGAAAATAAAAAACCCTCCTGAGTCAAAGGTCTGATTTTCATCCACATATATGACATGCCATCTGGAAATATCATGATCATCTTGCTGCCAACATATGTGAATACTCATGGGCTAAAAAATGAAACTGTAATTATCACAACCCATGCTCTTCTAGCCACAACCATTATCATGCTCATACTCTAAGAAGTATGGGACATCATCCATCTCTTCTTGGTGACTGGAAATAAAAAATTCATCTATTAATGTATCAGAATATAAAACATAGTGATCATCATGCATGCCTAGACAATTACCTGGCTGAGAAGGACTTGGATCCTCAATTTTGCCTTCATGGATTGCCTCATCCACTGAGCATCTTGGTTCTTTCTTGATGTTTTCATAAACTGGATCATGAACCAAGTGCAAACTATTTTCACAAATTTTTTGACGTAGAGACAATTGATCTGCATCATCATTTATATCCAAAGAATTATTGTACCTGTTATTGAAGACAAAGTCTTCAATACTGTCACCTTCACTATCATATTTGGAAAAAGAAGGAAAAGGATATGAACAAGAAAATTTCTCATCACTAGAACCTTTATGATAGGAAAACACACTATCATGGCCTTCAACCTCTTCTTTTGCATAGTCACCACATGAGGAGAACTATGGTAAACATGGATCATCTTCATCACTTTGAACACCTACCTCATTATCAATGAAAAGGATATGTTAATGGGGAGCTGCAAATCAAAATCCATATTAGGTGCATACCTTTGAAATTTATCTCCCAAGAGTGCTGAAATCCTCTCACTACTCAATGGACTATGGACCTTATTTTCATCTTCATTTTTACTAGCCTCTCCAATGATTCTACAAACATATTCCCTATCTAAAACAAGGACCGACATCTCTAGCCTCAAATAATTTTTTGCAAAGAAAACACTACAAGAATCATCATCTGCATCATATTCAATTTCTTTCCTTTCACACAAAACATCCTCAAACTAGGACATGAAGGTTACCTTCTCATGTTGATAAGAAGAAAAATCTATAAACAAAATGGAAACACTATGAACCTCAGACTCATCTTCAACATCCTCATATGCATTGACCTCCAAGTCAGCATCATAATCAATACTCTCTACATAATGAGAATAAACATTAGAATCACTGGCCTCTTCATGATCAACATAAAGAACTACCAGTGCTCATAATCTCTTGTCCTCCTCTAATTGCCTAATCTGAACATTTTTATTTGCAATTTTCTTCTTGAGAGTAGCAATTTTGATGAGTAGATTTTCATAATTAGTATCATGGATGGTGGGATCAACAGAGACACTAATGTCTTGCATATTATCTTCATTCTTTTCTTCATACCCATCCATGCTAGCTCTTTCATCAAAATTCTCTTTGAATACTACTCTTAATACCTCCCAAGAAGGGATTGAACATGAAGGAAGGGATAAGAACCAATCCCTTACACTATCAGTAAATGTTTGCACTAAAATCTTCATTGCAACATCTTCATTCTCAATCACAAACTCATTCATTAAGTCTGCAAGGTCATCTAAATGTTCTCTTGTCAGACATGATCCATCACCACTAAATTCTAGCAGATAGTCCCTAATCTCAGTAGGAAACTCATTAGTGGCACCTTTAATGCCATAAAAAAAAAAGGGCTTGTATTCCTCCATAAGGAACTACCCACTATCTCTCACCTATTTAGACTAGTGCTGAACACTTGATAGGGATACATTTCTTCACAACTGATTTTCATAAAAGAAAGGCACATGAAAATTAAAATGCTTGGAAGTAATGCAGTTGAAACTTAACTTGTTGGCTGAGAAGTATGGAAAATATAGAGCCTTCTTTGTAGCTCCATTAGGTTCTTTGCTTTGTATAGTCACCACCTCCTTGAAGAGGAAAATATTTCACTTATTGTGTATCTCCTTCCAACCAACACAAAACTTCACCAGGATTTACACACTATTTATCAGGGACTGCACTGATCAAATAGAGAACTCAGAGTCGCCACTCACAACTAGTTGAGATGATTTAAATTTTTTTGAATTTGACTCTATATTTTCAATGGTAACCACTGGATAAATAAATATGCAGGCTAGAGGTCTAGCTCAACTTGGAACCTGCATTACTTAAGCTTTACTTAACATCTTCCCCAGTAGAGTCACCATCTTGTTGGTTCCTAAAAAGGATTTTACACTCTAAGAGACAAAAATATACATAAGACTAATTTTTAGGAGGGGTTAGTTCCAAATATGGGGATATCAGTAGGTAACTGGACCAACTATAGGGATAAGACTACCCTCTTCACTTCTATCTTTGCAAAACCAAGGCAGGTGTACCTAATCTAGTAACATATGGCACTTTTAGGACTTTAAACTGGATTGAACAAAGTAGATGATAAAAAAAATTACTAAATGATAACTAGTCATTCATTGACTCTCCATTGCTATGGTGGAACTAAAACCATGCAACCATGAACATAAAAGGATATGAAAGATTTTGATTTAGGTTTCTTGCAGAATGTAAACAACCATGCCACACTTGTAACACCACAAGAGGTACTAGTCTCTGATTAGTGTCTTATCCATTGGGAATTATACCTAAAGAAGACATATAATATAAGAATAATGACTATATTTATTAGAGATTCCAAGACATAAACATAGTTGACCAGAATCTTACACTACTTACAAGCATCCTTCATGTTGAACCAAATGAATTTATGCTTCACTCAGAGACTTTTAACCTAATCCTAGATCACGACTGAGAGATTAAACATATACACAAGTAAACCCTAATGTAATGAGTTAGAAAACTCAAAATTCATCAAGAACACCTAAAGGAGAGATCTGAGAATGAAAAATCATGTTAAGTATGAGGATTCAAATCCTTGTATTACAATCTGATTGAGAAAATACCTTAGACAATACGCAAAAGATAAAAAAAAATTTTCCTTTGTGTTGATACAATTAGAAAAAAGGTGTTACACTCTAGACTGAGGATGCACATTCAACTTTTCAGCCTCCCGTGTTCAAGAATTTTCAACCAACCAGCAGCCTCCTCTAAATGATCATGAAAAATCATTTATACCATGATTACAACAAGCATCCGATCATTTAGGGAAAAATTAGGTTTCCAATCACTAGGCACAAAAAGAAAAGAAAGAAATCAAGAAATGTTGGAAACCCAGGGGAATCAAATCAAATCTAATATACAATTATTTGGGTTTCATCATTCAAGGCTAATTGCAAATACAAAACACCAATTTCTTATTGTAGATAAAATAACTTTAAATGCCAGAACCAACTTGGAAAATCTTGCATGTACAGGGCATGTAAATAATTCTGACATCCAACAAACCCTAGCCACCCATGTCAAACAACAATACTCTGCATTAACTCAGCATAGCACATTAGGAAACAAAATCAGATCAAGTGACTACCTATATATTTTGTTCATCAATTCTCACCTGCAACCATCCTGAAAGAAATTAAAATTTGATTTGGCTTTGTCGTATCTATTTTACTGTTCAAAACCCTATAGAAACCCTAGAAAAAGATTCAAATCCTAGCAGCAACACCTAATTGATCAAATTTAAAACATGGCCATTGATTTATCTCCTTTCCCAACACATTTGGAAGCTCTTGAAAATCAACAAATAGTCAACTAAGCCCTTTAAAATTACCCGACCACATCATCTTTTCCTGGCAACCAATCAGAATCGAGCACCTTAGCATGACTTGGTAGAGGACCCACCTTGACCTTGATAAGCCTCCTTAACCCTTAGTCATTTAGGGAATACATGTCTAAAGGCGTTTTCTAGGTCATGAAACATTTTACTTAATCACAGTCTGGTCTAGAGATCATGCGAATGAAGCATTCACGTGATCACTGAACATTTCTTTAACCCTATGTTTCATCTGGAGATCAAGCGACCAACGTTCCATCCTATTTTCATCAATGATCAAGATTCTATCTCCAAGCCTTCTTAACCCTAACTCATGCTTGATCACAAGATCACGTGAGTGCAGCATCCGCCAGATCTTGGAACATTTCTCTTAACCTTGGTTACATTCAAACACTACTACATTTGGGGCCAAATTTTGACAGAAGTTTCTGACAAGTAACTTTTTATTACAAATTTGGTGTTTTTTTTTTTTGTAATAGGCCTTGATGGTGATGGTATTCTGATGGGTGTTTAATTGACCATTGGAATTCCAATAGATTCGGGGTATAGATAAAAAAAAACTGAAACTACCTCATCATTTTTATTTCGATTGGTTAGAGAAGGAGTGGGAGAAAAGGAGCAAAAGTTGAGCATGAGAGAAGGTATCTGATTTCTTCATCTTTCAAGCCTCTGACATCATATTCAAATGCATTGCATTTTATGTGATCATGAATGCTCTCTGAAATGACTGTATTCTACTAGTGTCATGCCCTAGCCAGTAATTTATCTCTATTATTTGATGTTATTGGTGCTTGTGCTCAAGGATATCAATTCATTGTATTCAAATGTTTGGATTCACATTTATTGATATTACTAGCATATATGTTTAATGATGCCATTATATATTGTTGTCATTGAAATGACCTCATTCTATTGGTGTCATGCCCTAGCCCATGCTTTAACTCCATTATTTGATGTTATTGGTGCTTGTAGTCAAGGATATCCATTTTTTTGAAATGTTGACTGTGTTTATCAAATGGATAACCCGTGAGCTTATAGCTAGGCACCATTTGTATTGATAGCTTAGGGTATCAAATGTATTGTATCATTGATAGTTGAGACTTTGTTAAAAGTAAATAGGACAAAGAATGATTTTTATTTAGTTTCTCTATTTTGATCCCTAAGTGGCTTACAACCCTAGAGAAGTATATGCAGATTTACAGATGCAGTTGCATAGCAGCCGATAATTCACAAGAAATCCATGCATCCAATTTGAATATAAATTAATACAAAGAACTAGGGTCCTCCAATGGCCCAATCATCTGGACCTATACTGTCCCCTCAACCAGTGACCCTTCAAAACTAGGTTATCATGCAATCAGTGAGTGATCCTTCATTCTCCTGGTCTACCCTACATCCAAACATATTGGAAATACACAATACAATGATAACAAGTCTCTCTCAATCCCCCTTCCCCCAAGGAACACTATTAGCCATCCCTTCCACATAGCATTTCACTATTTTATGAGTGGATTGTGCAGGAACAATTAACATTAAACAAGGAAAAAAATCCTCAACACATCTTGGAAATCATTGAATTCAATAATAAATGAAACCTAACACCAACACTATTCCTTCCATAGTTGCAGGATACATAGCAGTCGATAATTCACAAGAAATCCATGCATCAATTTTTTAGAAGGATATCCTACTAATCAATAGGAATTTTCTTGAGATGACCAATGATTATGCATTTTGATGGCAGTGTGCTAGTTTAAAAGCATACTATAAATCTGAAACAATTTTTTCTGATTTTCTCAAACTATAAATGTGGTTAAAGGGAAAATATTATGTGGAAAACCCACAAACCAAGCTAGCCTATGATTGTACATCAAATTATTCCTATATTCATTCAAGTATTTCTATGCTTCAGCTACCTGACCTTTGAGCTTCATCTAGAGGAATGTGTAGCTTTAAGATAGAGTTACTTCTTGGGGCTTACAATAGGGTGGAATATGATCAAGATTTGTTTAGGATGTATCTTTGTTAGTCCCATTGTTAGGTTCTTATGGTTCATGGTTTGAATCTATTATGGTTGTGTAAGGGATTTGTAGATGCTTTTTATAACATAATTATTAGACACCATGATTGGAACAACTGGTTGTTGGCTATTGTACACATGAATCATAACTATCAATGGTTCTTTGTGTTTAAGAATTTGTTGATCAATCTTTGATATTTATTGTCCCATCTTTAAAAGAGTGATAAAAGATATTGTAATGCCCAAAAACCCATTGGGCATTACATAGTTTACTTTCTTCAAAAATAATTTTTAAATGTTCATTTGTTATACAAAGTTCTCTGTTATATATATTTTCCAAATAACTAATTTAATACTTTACCGAAAATAACTCCATTATTCTGTAACTTTACACTGAATTTAATTTTTTTTCAGACTAATACTCCATTTAAACAGAACAAAGCTTTACATTATAGAATACATAGTATTGAGTTAAAATTTACTTGATATCAATAATTAAAGAAGTAGCAGGAAAGATAAACATAGGGAATAATTTTCCTTTCTTCCATGTAATTCTACAACAGTAATTGATACAAAAATTTGCAGGTAATTAGAAACAACTATTAACTTATAACACCTTCATAATTTAACATATTTCACAAATACAAGGAGTGAATTATTTTTTTATTGCCTCATTGACATCATAAGGCAGTATTTCTTGTCAGACTAATAACATCGTCCTTGCAAAAAACTTTAAATAACTAATAAGTTTTCACACATCCATTATTACACAAGTTACAGAAAATAGCCAATCTCTCTTTCATGCTATACAAATGACTAAATTAAAATTTTGAAAACAGATTTACCAACTATACAATTCCTCTTATCAACTTAAACTAACATACATTTATATCCAAAAAGCATTGAATTTCAAACATTATCTCAATGCATACATTTCTTAAGGTCTCTCACCCTTGACTTTAAATCTTCAACTAGGAAACTTCAACTTTACACCAAGTAAGCCAAATAAACTTGCAACATAAAAATTATTTCTACATGGCCACAGAGGCTCACCTCCTAGCCTAGGCCATTGCATGGCCACCCCTGAGCTAGGGGAAACAAGAGTAGGATGGGTTACACACAAGCAACACATAACATAAACATACATGCCACAAAATGGCACAAAGACTTTCACAATTTACTCCCTTCCCAAGCTTGCACAAGGGACTCTAAATATAGAATCCATAGATGGGTGAAGGTGGAAACTTCTCTTATGGAGACACTTAACTTATAACAAAACAACATTTCAACATATATTACAAGCCTTCACAAGGCCCTTCCAACCAAATTGCTCAAATCCATGAGCATCAACAATACCCTTATGGCCCCCAAACAAACATAAGAAGGCTCTCATGGTGCCCATACAACCATGTTCTCATACATAAGGAAATCCCAACTAGGCCCTTCACCCCAAGTTCTCCTCAAATCCTCCCAAGGATGAGGAGTGAACTTGCACACACATAAACATGAAGCAATTCAAGAAGACAAACAAGTTTGAAAGCAAAATTTCAAAATGAAACCAAACAATATAATATTCAGAAAAGGTAATACAATTTACAATTTTCACATAGTACATTTCTTCCAAAGCATATACAAAATAATCAGAAGATAGAAACCACCAACCTTCTCCTAAGCCAAGGCTAAATTAAAGAGTTGAAGATGAGCTCCTCTTGACTCCAAGCTTGCTATTCTTCTCAAATCTACTTAGTCCAAACCTCTCTAGATCTCCTCTCACTCTCTCCAAATCTAACATAGAAAAAAATGAACAAGTGTGTCCTCTTCCTAAGTCTCTCTCCCCTATAGACGATCAAACATTCTTCTCACATCTCTCTTCCCAAAACAATTAGGTTTCTAGATCCTAAAAAAAGTGACACTTTCCCTTACTAAAGGTATGGAATGAATTTCAACACATGAAAATGTGAGACATCCTAGATAGCATTTTCATATTCGTTTATATAGAAAATGACCCATTTGGAGAGGTAAAAAGGTGGCCTAAGAAAGTGAAAATAGAAGAAATAAGCCCCTTAACCCAAGTACTAGCCTTGGGGCACCAAAATCCAACCTAAACCACACCCTGGAACTCCATAGAACCCCTCAAAAACCTCAATTAAACTTGCATCCGAAAATGGAGTATTGGTTACATAAATCTTGGTTCCTTAAACCACCTACCTAGCTTTGGAATACTAAAAACCAACTAAGGAGAGGGTGTGGTCCTTATTCCACTCAAGAATGCCACATCATCACCAAGGTGTCAAGTGACACCTCACTAAAGAACACATCACAAACACATTTGGCATGCTTTATGGACAAAAACATTTATATTTTCACAAAAAAAGAATTTACTTACAAACATACATTTACAAATATTGTCAACCACATACACACATGCATCACATTTACGAATAAACACATGATACAATGAGGTCATTCTCTTCTTAGAGTTGACCTTGGTTTTCAAACTGATTGCACTTAGATCCTTTCTTGTTTCCCCAAATTTACAACCATGACCATGTTCCTGCACACTCAATTTTGATGTCAATATATCATAAAATTTTTGCATTAATAATCATTTAAAAAATGAAGTGTTAACATCTAAACTTGACAATATATATAATTGCATTTCATGAAACATTACATAATCCACATTATACCCTAATTCTTCTAACATCAAAATATCGATTCAATTTACACATAAGCATGTAATCCTAAACTAATCATAGAACCATGATTCCACCAATATTCATTATACTGAAAGATGACATAAAAAATGCATAATACAAAATTCATATATCATAGATAATCATGGAACCAAAATGAGGATATATAAAGAGTATGACTAACGTGATCATCATAAAAATCTATAAAAAACATCTCATAAGATCCAATGATAGCATATGTAATCCAAAATAGGTCAAATGTCTATACTCAAAGTATGATCTTGATGAATCAAATGTCAAAATGAATGTCAAGCTAGGATGGGTCAGGGTAGGACCTCACATCCACCCCCCTAGGCATGAACTTCCTCCTAGAGTTCATCAAAAAGATGGGGGTACTGTTCTCTCATCTATGATGTGTCCTCCCATAATGTTGGGACCTCATTGTAGCAATCCCACTAGACCCTAACTTGGTCCAGCTCTCAACCTCAAAGGCCCAGGGTCCTACGAGTCAGAATATGTATTGGCTCCAAAGTTAGCTATCTATCCAACTCCACCTTTGATCGTCCTTGTAGTCTTGATAAATGTGGCCTGGTGCTCAGCCTGGCAGTTATCAACCACTGCAAATACTCTGTGTGGATCTTCCCATGTCCCCCATAGTAGGCTCCAAAGCTACCGCTCTCTCACCACTAGCTGAATAGCCTATAGGATAGTCTCTAGCAATGTGTCCCATGGCACCACATGAATAGCACAGACCTCTAGCCTATAACTGAATCCCCTGAGGCCTGGAGTGCTATTGTCCTCCTGTAGCACTAGACCCACTAAATACACCTCTGGATGTCTGAGACTACCCTCTCTAATCTTGTCAAGATCCCAATGAGTGCCACTACTTGGGCTTAGAGCCTTATTGTCCTTGAGAAGATTTTTTTCCCTGGCTCTGCTGAGACTGTTGCTGCTGTTATTGTTGAGGTGCCCAAGAAGATCCTGTAGAGTTCTAATTTCCATTCCAGTGAGATTTCTGGAAACCAGAAGACTAAGATGTGGCATTCTGGTTCTGTGACCGGTCTCGAGCATCATGAGATCTATTATGGATCTCCTCAGCTATCATGGCTCTCTCCACTATATCATGTAGATCTCCTACAGGTACCATCCGCACTCTATTTTCTATGGCATAGTTCAACCCCTTGATAAAGCGGTTGACCTGAAGTTTCTCATCCTTCATGTAGTCCACATAAGGAAGGAGTTCAAGAAACTTATTCTCATACTAGGCTACTGTCAGGCCTCTCTACTACAGGTCATGGAACTCATCAATTCGATGCTGTCTAAAATGCTCTGACATAAATCAGGCTCAGAATCTCTCCAAGAAGATCTCCTAGGTGAGGGTGTCCATGGTAAGATGTCTCTTAATCTCCTCCTACTTCCACCAAGTGGATGTGTTCCCTCTTAGCATGTGTACTACAAATCATGCCTTAAGGTTGCTCTCGTAAGATTGTAACCCAAGGCAATGCTCGATGCTTAAAAGCCAAGCCTCTACCTCTATCCCAGCCATAGATCTTGAAAAAGGTGGTGACTGTAGTCTAATAAGGTCTCTGATTAGGTCTCCTATGTCATGAGGTAATCTCAGCACTACCGACTCATCCTCATGTATAGCCTATTTAGCTACTTGTCTATGATGGGGACTCCTACTCTGCTCTTGAATCCCATCCTACTGACCTCCCGGTGGCAATCTATCCATGATAATACTAGCTAGATTCTGTAAAGCATTAAGGATGTCCTGATTGGGATTAGGTGGCGGTAGAGGAGGGGGGTACCTGCTCATCACCTACTCTCTTGGTTGCTCACTCATCACCCTCTATAGCCACACAGCCACCTCTGGGTCTTCACCCATGTCGGCGTGCACTACACATGACTGGAGGCATCCTACACTAAGGACAAAACAACAATAAGATTGGCAAACGTAATGGGTAAAAAGGTTCCTAGAGAAGAAATTGGCTTCGCTTAATTAAGGTTTTCCCTAAAAGGATGGACGTCTTATAAAGGACAATATGAGCTCTACTAGCATGACATAATATACATTCATAAAGTTGAAGAAGAGAAAAGCTTATACTTCTTTATACATATATAAGTATAAAATTTATTAAAATTTAATTAAACAAAACTCTAATGTTTATGTGAGTAATTCATTAATTTCTAGGAGTACTAAAGATTTCAACATAATTTAGGTTAGGTTGTAATGCTATTTTTATGATGACCAGTATACTGGCCACATATATTGGCCTCATAAAAATAACATTATCTAGTTTTAAATGAACTAGTCTTTAACTAAAACTTAAATTACACTCTATTCATATAAATCTCAATTTGATGAATCTGCAAGATTATTGTAATGCCCAAAACACAACAATTTTTGAAAAGGATACTTGATGACAACTATGGTTACACACAATGTTCACTTGATGTGAAGCTCGAGAAATTTTGTCTAACTCAAATGACTCATAAGGGAATCATGTCAACCTCCCTTATTTGCCGATCGACGTTAGACTATGAAGGGAACCTAACTAGGTTGACAAAATTAGCCTAATGTTACATCTAGGTTCAATATAAAATCTAGTCTCAGAGATTCCAGAATCCGAATAATGTACCCTTCAAGGAAATAAATGTGTGGGTACTAAAGTTTCTATTTATACATAATAAAATAATTATTTATGACAAGATTAAGTTTATTCTAGGTTTCCCCCTTAGAAACTTAAGTTGGAAGGGTTCATCTTGAAAGAACATTAAATTAAAGCATGGCCAAAGTTATTACATTAATTTTCATTAATTCCTAGTATAAAATATCCCTAACTTAAGTTAAGAGCCCTTTAAAAGAAGTATTACATTAATAAGCTGTTGGTACAAGATGGATTAATCCATAGGGGACATACCCCTTAGAAAAGATTGGGATATGTAAAAAGATTCAATTTTAGGTATATATATATATATATATATATATATATATATATATATATATATATATATATATATATATATAGAACTTTTAAATGCATTAACTAATTTCCCTCTAACCCAATTGTTTAAAGAGGATATTAAGATAATAAAATAATTAATAAAATAAATAAAATATTCCATAATTCAAAATAAATCAATTTGTGTGTCCATTCCTAATCCTCAATTCTTAATAAATTTATAAATTAATGAAAGATTATCTCTAAATAAATTAATCACCATGAACTTTAATTTACATTAATAATGTCTTATAAGGCAAATTTAATATAATATATTTAATATCAAATCAAGATAACATTTCTAATTTAATTTCTTAAAACTAAATTTACTAAAAAGAATAAGACAATGCAATAATATTAAATTTATAAAATCAAATGGGATAAAAAATCAAGATAACATTTCTAATTTAATTCCTAAAAATCAAATTTACTAAAAAAAAAGAATATGACAATGCAATAATAAAAATTTTCTAAAATCAAATGGGATAAAAATCAAGATAACATTTCTAATTTAATTCTTTAAAATCAAATTTACTAAAAAAAGAATTAAAAAATGCAATAATATTTGATGAAAATAATTTAGTAATCTCTAATCATAAAATCACAAACTTTTCACTCATTATTCTTTAAATTATATTTACTAGAAGAATTACGTCTTTTACATTATTACTTAATGACTAAAATTTCAAAATAAACCAAAAGGAAAATATAATCTTATCTATAAAATTTCTCCATTATACTTGACACAATTAGGATTAAATAACGACTAAAACAATTTTATCGAAGATCACTTATAATTAAAACTTACTTACCAAGATATCAAGCCACCCTAAGCAAAAATAAAATATTCTAAAGACTATAGTATTAATAAGAAAAGAAATAAATAATGCATAAGATAAAAAGGCTCCCAAACCCTAATTCAAAATTAGGGTTGGGGCCATAATATACATACCAGTGAAACCCTAATCGATTCCATTTCTACATTTTCTATTTTCTTTCCCTCTCTTTTTTTTTTGGCAGGTACAACCATTGAAGATAACCAGGTTTGGAGAAGAACATGAACTCACAAATGCACATATGTGAGTATGCACACCAGCACATATATTCATTTTTGTGAGCAAGAAGAGAAGTAGCAAGATCTTTCAGGGCTCATTATTTTATTTTTTTTCTCTTTTTACAGGCACATGTAGTCTCCAACCAAAATCTCTGTGAGAGTTGATTGATGTCCCTTTTTTTATATGAAAAAAAATTATATGTATATTAGCAATATACCTAGGGTTTCATTTTAAAATTTTCTATACATTTTTTTTTGTTTTTCCAAGTTTAAGGGTTTCAAAACCCTGTAATGGGCCAGAGCTGGCGGACAACAATATACCTAGGGTTTCATTTTAAAGTTTTATGTGCATTTGTTTTTTTGTTTTTCCAAGTTTAAGGGTTTCAAAACCCTGTAATGGGCCAGAGCCGGCGGCCATGGCCATTCAGATCTACCCTCTACAAAAGTCCCTTTTGTTTTGTGGAGGCTGCAAAAGAGAAACCCCCGGGAGTACTACATTACAGCACATGTAGGTGTTGCAATGCAGCACTCATGGGTGCTACATTGCAGCATGGGCGGGTGCTGCAATGTAGCACGGGCGGGTGCTGCAATGCAGCACTTACGGGTGCTGCATTGCAGTGTATCACTGCCACCGCGGGATAGAGGAGGGAGGGAGTAGGGCTTCGGCCCTCCCCTTTTTGTTTATTTAATATTTTATTATTTTAAAAAACATTTTTTTTAATAATTTTATTTTTAAAATAAAAGCATAGCATATATTATATTTTATATATATTTATTATTATATATATATATATATTGTTAAATGTATATATATAATAGTAAGTATATATATAATATATATGTATATTTAATCTGCTTTATCATACAAAAATATTGCAATGCATAATATAGTATTATATGCTTTAATCTGGCACAAAATATCATATTCTATTTTTTTGTTAATATATAACTTGTATATGTGAATGTATTAATTTTGTTTAAATGTATACAACACTTTTATCTAATCAGCAAATATTATGCATGTCTATTAATATAAATGCATATACATATTACTATATGTATATGTAGTTATATATACTATATCTTGCTAAGATTTTAAGACTTGCTTAAATTGGTTTGCAGAATCTCAAAGTTTATAACCTGTGTTTTAAAGATGATATTATTTCCACTAATATGGATCAGGTTTTAACATTTAGTGTTCTTGAATAGAAATTAAAGGTGGGATCAATCCGAGTTTGCAATTAAACTAATTTTTTTTTTCATATAGACAAATTTTGTACTAGAATACTAATTTTTTTACCAGTGTTATTAATCTTAAATGTTCTGTAGAGAAAAAAATTAAATTTTTAAAAAAATAAATTAAAATCTGAAAGTTCTCAAGCAATGTGTACCCATACATAAGGTTTTTTGAAAAACATGCAAACTTCTATGTTTATTGATTTCTTTGCAACCTAATAGTGTTCAGTTTACTAATATTATTTCAGGCATATAAATTTGTATTATTAACAAGCAAAATTTATCAAAATAAAAGAACAGTAACCTACTCAAAACTTAGCTTCTACCTACCTGTCCTTCTCTCTATTTAGTGATAGGGATTTTAGTTTTCAATTCAAATAAGGAGATATTCTCCCATTTACAAAACACCTCACAGGCTGGCAAGATTTTTAGCTCTGATACCAGAATGTAATGCCCAAAAATCCATTGGGCATTACATAGTTTACTTTCTTCAAAAATAATTTTTAAATGTTCATTTGTTATACAAAGTTCTCTGTTATATATATTTTTCAAATAACTAATTTAATACTTTACCAAAAATAACTCCATTATTCTATAACTTTACACTAAATTTAATTTTTTTTCAGACTAATACTCCATTTAAATAGAACAAAGCTTTACATTACATAATACATAATATTGAGTTAAAATTTACTTGATATCAATAATTAAAGAAGTAGCAGGAAAGGTAAACATAGGGAGTAATTTTCCTTTCTTCCATATAATTCTACAACAGTAATTGATACAGAAATCTAGAGGTAATTAGAAACAACTATTAACTTATAACACCTTCATAATTTAACATATTTCACAAATACAAGGAGTGAATTATTTTTTTATTGCCTCATTGACATCATAATGCAGTATTTCTTGTCAAACTAATAACGTTGTCCTTGTAGAAAACTTTAAATAACTAATAACTTTTCACACATCTATTATTACACAAATTACAGAAAATAGCGAATCTCTCTTTCATCCTATACAAATGACTAAATTAAAATTCTGAGAAGAGATTTACCAACTATACAATTCCTCTTATCAACTTAAACTAACATACATTTATATCCAAAAAAGATTGAATTTCAAACATTAGCTCAATGCATACATTTCTTAAAGTCTCTCACCCTTGACTTTAAATCTTCAACTAGGAAACTACAACTTTACACCAAGTAAGTCAAATAAACCCGCAACATAAAAATTCTTTCTACATGGCCATGGAGGTTCACCTCCCAGCCTAGGCCATTTCATGGCCACCCCTGAGCTAGGGGAAACAAGAGTAGGATGGGTTACACACAAGAAACACATAACATAAACATACATGCCACAAAATGGTACAAATATTTTCACAATTTACTCCCTTCCCAAGCTTGCACAAGGGACTCTAAGTATAGAATCCATAGATGGGTGAAGGTAGAATCTTCTCTTATGGAGACACCTAACTTATAACAAAATAACATTTCAACATATATTACAAGCCTTCACAAGGCCCTTCCAACCAAACTGCTCAAATCCATGTGCATCAACAATACCCTTATGGCCCCCAAACAAACATAAGAAGGCTCTCATGGTGCCCATACAACCATGTTCTCATACATAAGGAAATCCCAACTAGGCCCTTCACCCTAAGTTCTCCTCAAATCCTTCCAAGGATGAGGAGTGAACTTGCACACCCATAAACATGAAGCAATTCAAGAAGACAAACAAGTTTGAAAGCAAAATCTCAAAATGAAACCAAACAATATAAGATTCACACAAGGTAATACTGTATGCACCCTAAAATGGTTTCCTAGACTTTGGGTCCCCATTCAACAATTTATAAAATCCCTAAATCAATATTTTCAAAAATCAGCATTTTTCAATTATATCAATTTCCTTGATCAAATCCTATTTTATCATTTTTTATTATTTGCCTTGGGCTAACCATTTTATCCTAAAGTCTTTATTTGTTAAAAGGAATATTTCCTCCCCTTTTAATAAATAAAAAGCCCCCACTTTTCCTCTTATCCTAAGTTGCACAAATAAAGCATTATTCCTATTTTATAAAAAGGGAAAAAACACTTTTTGTCTCATATGGACATAAAACTCAACTCTTATTTTCTCATTGGAGGATATTTGTGCACATGGATTGCTCCTTTTAAATGCTCCACCCTTGATTAAATATTTTGCCTCTTAATCTCCATGGTCTATTCCTTCTCATTTCTTATAAAATGAGAGCTCTCTTCTTCGTTTTAGGTCATTCACTTTTATGCTAACTTTATGCTGCAGAAATTCTTGAAGACTTTGAAGCTTTTTGGAGATCATTGTTGCATCACATCTTGGATTTTTTCATTTCTTCATAGTTTAGTTTTCAGTCTTGCATAGTAGCTTCATATTTCATGCTTTCATAGTTTAGATTTCCTTTCATGCTTTAGAATAACTCATCTAGTTTAATAGGAAGGATTGTAACACTTGCTATTTCAATTTCATAGTTTAGATTGTACTTTCATTTTCATAGCATAGCTTGCATATTTGCATCTTCATTCTTAGCTTACTTGCATTACATTTCATTTTATTCTTGGAGATATTGGCATTCTTGCCCTTGTCTTCACTTGAATCTCTCATTGTGTGGTTGACTAGCAAGGTCATTAAGCCTATTAGCTCTAGCTGAGAGCAATTTTAAATCTTACAACTCCATACATAGAGAGATATGGATCAATTTTTGAGGCCTCATTCTTGAGTGTTCTTGATTGTAATGATCCATAGAAGTACACTATTTTTTGTGTACATTTCTGGTGCCCACCATGGGGCTGAGTAGATTAGCTTTGTCCTTTAGTTTTGCATTTTTCAAGTTTTTGGTAAATTTTGAGCCTATTTCACAGTCTCTAGTTTTTTGTCCCAGAGTATCATGTGATACTTGCAGGAATATCGCACAATATTTCTCTGTACACACATGTGATACTTCACCTGTCAGAAGTATCGCCTGTCTATTGCAGAAACTGTCGCCTAGTCTCGGACGAAGAATCGCCTGGTATAGGGAGACTTATCACACAGACTAATATTATCACCCCAGTATACTGAATAGTATCGCACGATAATTCTGGTGTTTTTAGTTTGCCACCTGTACATGGCAGTGATCCTTTTCTTGAGATTATTTGGCCAAATCTAGACTTAATCAGTTTGCTATTTTTATTTACTGCAATTAGAAAGAATTAACTTGCATATTTCACTTAGAATCTTGCATATTTCATTTGGTTTTTGGGATTTTTCTAACCTTGTGGGCCTAACAAGTTGTGGTTGTAGGTACATTTTCTTGAGAAATTTGCCAAAATTGCATGCTAAAGGGCTACTAATGGTTTTTGTAGGGCTGCCCAAAAAGCATAAAAATACAACAAAAAAAGTGTGCTTGTTTTTATTTTCATTTCAAGTGGCAATTACTAGTTGTTTCTTTTTCTTAGGAACATTAATATCTTGTGGAAGAGATTTTTAGGTGGTACGAGAAGTATGCTCTTCACCCTTGTGGTGAACTAGAAAATCTTGACCCATCTTAGGATTTTGGAAGCAAGAGGGTAATTGAACTTTGCTTGGTGTGTTTGGGAGAAAGCTTTGAGATAAAGGAGTATGTTATTCACCCTTGTGGTGAAAAAAAATCCTTGAACCTCATAAGTTGATCCATTTTTTATTTAGATCATTAGAATCCTTTAGCGGGCCTGCCCTTGAGCAATCAAGAGGAACGACCCAAGTGGGGACAAGTTTATTATCGGCTATTCTAACCCACTATAAAATCAAGGCTATCAAGCACACAAAACCTTGGTAGACGTAGTACTTGTCTTCGCTTGATGTGAGTACTTGTGGGATTGTGACCATGAGGAAAATATTGAGCAAGAATGCTTAAGGTACTCTTGAGGCTGCAAGATTTGTTACTTTCTACAAGGTAAGGAGTCCCTTTGGGGAGCAAGAGGGGTACTACGAATGGAAGCCCTTATTAAGAGCCATAGTTAGAAGCCACCCTATTTTTCTACTTAGCTTCTTGGTGCAAGGATTGATCCAAGTGGAATAACCTGGATCACCTCAAGATTACTCACCATATGTGTTCCTTTGGTTGTGTCTCTAGCACTTCCATGACAAAGCCAACATTTATTGTGGGTAACCACTTTGTGTGAGGTGAGGGGACATCAAGTTGTGGGCCAAGTTGATAAGTAATGAGCCTTGAATTTCTAGGATAGATATTGCTTGAAGTGTCTTCAATTTTGTAATACCAGTGTTAACATTCTTGAACATTCAAATAATTGATAGTATTCATAGGGTGTTTTTATATTTTGATATCACAAGTGTTTGTCTTGGCAAGGTTGCTTTTTCCCTTGTTTCAAGTGTTTTAAGACATGTTTGATCCCTTACTATTTACAAACCTGTCAAATTTCTACTGATATTATGATTGAGATCGAAAACATCAACCCTCAGACTAAAATTTTTGCTCAAATAGACCTGAAAATGCACATTTCACACAATTCTGGTCAAGTCTCGTACAAACTAGTAATAGTATCGCCTGCTTTGAGCAAAAATATCGCGTGATAGTTTGTTCCTGCTAGACTATCACCCGACCTTCCTAGAGTCTATCACCTAGCTATTATGAGGTCTATCACCTGGTGAAAGACTAAGTATCACCTCAGTAAGAAGTATCACCTGGTTAGCCTGGAAAGTGTTGCCTGAGAATTTTCTGTTGTATACCTAGTTTCAGTCATTTCACAATTTCTTTTAGATGGCTAGGTCTTTAGGTAGGTAACTTATCTTGCCACTGGAAGCCTGTCTTTACTCTAAATTTCTATTTTTAGCCCTCTAGGGGTAGTGTCATTTGATTTACCAAGTCACCTCGGGAAAAATCGTCAAGTTAGAAGATTATTCCTATTGAGAAAGTACATCTCTAGAGTTGTTAGTAACATTCTTGGAGAATTTTAGTACTCTTTTTGTCCAAATCATTTCCATTCAAATTCAATTTTAATTATACAATTTGGCTAAGTCCATCCTCCTAGTTCAAACGTGCAAGGATATTGATCCTTTGATTTAAGCACCTCTTTGATAGTGTTGGTAATGTCTTTTGCAATTTCTATCTTACCATCTCTTTTTTTTGGGCATTAGAGAACTTTGATTATCCTAGTTTTGTGTTGACACTTTGAGAGGTCACCTTATCATCAAGAATACTTTTCTTTCATGTTAGTTACAACAAGGTACCAAGTGAGTCAAGGGGAATGACCCCCGGTTGTGTTTAATCAGTTACCCTTAGTTAAGACTCCTCAACAATGAAAGGGAAAAGAGCCCATTTTTGACTAATCCCCTAAGAATGAGTCTGAGGTTTGTTTTAACCTAAAAAGTAATCCTAGTGAATTGAGTACCTCTTTAGCACCTTTTTCATCAAATATAGACATGAGTTACACCTTCACTAGAAAACAAAGAGAAGCAATGAATCAAACTCTTGATGACATTTTCCAACGACTTAGGGGTAACACGATGTCTACTGGGTCTTCTTCTGATAGTCCACCTAGATCACCTCCTATCAACACAAGGTATCTAGATGCTCACCAACGAGCTGAGAGACACTATAGGCAAGCTCAACTAGATGCACGGTCACAACATGAAGACCAAAACAATGAATCAGGTGATGCTCATGTCAATGCAGCCAATGTATTCAGACATTCAAGATGACCTTCTTCACTCAGAGATACCTCACAATATGCAAGTGAGAGGTTGAAAAGCATTGAATGAGAAAAACAAGCCTTGTTGGATGAACAAGCTACCAAAGAAGAAAAGCTTAAACAACTAGAAGCTGAAAGGAAAGCTTTGCTAGACATAAAGAGAAGAGCCACACAAGAAGAACAAGATAGGCTCTTGGCACAACAACTTCATAATCAATACAACAAGAGGGGTACTAACAGTGGGACCAACTCACCCCCATCTGCTCCCTCACCAAGTCCAAGAACTAGAAGAAGGTCAAGGACCCCATCAAGATCACCTAGTCCTAGAGGAAGGACTTCTCGGTATAACCATCATAGGAGACAATCACCTCCTAGACTTTCAAGACAACCCTCCCAATGAGCGCGTCGTGGCTCTCAACATGGAGGAAGTAATGCCAACTTTGACACTATTGATTTCATGACAATGCAACAAGAACCATCCTTCCAACAATATGTGGAGAAGTATGTGGAACAAAATAGGGATCAGTTCTTGGAAAGTCTAATCAATAAGGGTGCAAAAGTTCCATACAACTTTGATGTGGACCAAAAGATCAAGAAGAAAAACCCTTCAATTGATGAGGTGATTAAGTAGATGCAAAAGACTATGGAGAAAATGATGGCTCAAAAGAATACCTTCTTGGACTCCATATGTCCCAATCCCATTGACAAGATTGTGGTTATGGTAGATTTTCCTAGAAAGGTTGAAATCCCCACATATGACAAATATGATGGTAGTGGTGACCCCCATGACCATGTACGACAGTTCTATATCATGAGCTTTGAATTTCATCATGAGGACTCCTACCTTATGAAATTATTCCTGAGGAGCCTTAAAGGCCAAGCTATGGATTGGTTTACTAACCTTACCCCTCCTATTAAAACATTCAAAGAACTTGTCCAAAGGTTTGTGCAGCACTTCACATATAATCTATCAAGGTCGGTCACCATGCTTGATTTGTGCAAGGTAAAACAAAATCAGGGGGAAGCCTTTGTGACATTTTTACAAAGGTGGAGATGCTTATGCTCCAAATATTCTAGGACCATCCATGAGGAAGAAAGGATTGATATAATTGTGAGCAATCTAGTGCCAGAATTAAGATATGAATTTAGAAAAATGGTCTTTAATTATTTTGACACTATGGTAGAAACTGCATGTCACATCAAGGATGTTCTAAAATAACAAGGTATTTTGGCCAAATAAAGTAACAACAACAATGGCCCAAACAATAACAAAAACAATAAGGATAAAAAGAACTCATATTGGAACAAAAATAAGAAAGTAGTCAATGATGGAGTTGTTGACTCTCCACAACCTAAGGAATAAGGAGTTCTTAATCTATCTAATGCAGTTCAAACTATGAAGCTGCAAACATCCTTAGATCAACAAGAGCACAAGCCCAAGTATCAAGATAAACCTAAGTCAGGAAAGAGGCAATTCACTAAGCTTGGAGACTCTTATGTAGATATTTTTAAGACATTGATTGCTCATAATTTGGCACAACCTCAGGATCCTACAAAGTTTCACATACCGGATCCTAAACCTTATTGGTGGAATGAGAAAGCTTACTATGTATACCATAGTGGAATTGGACATGACATTGAAAATTGTTTTAAACTTAAACATCTTGTTCAAGACCTTATTGAGACTGGGAAATTATAGGTTGATGGGTTGACTACAAATGCAGACCACAAGACCTTTAAGGAGCCCTTGCCTAAGTATGAGAAGGGGGAGACTTCTAAAAACAAGAATGGAAAGGCCGCAATCAATTATACCTATACAGCTGCAGAAAATGTCATCAATATGCTTGAAGTTGTGGACAATGATGTCAACATGATGAGGGGGAAAGACCCCTATGGTTATGATGTAAACTCACCTCCCATATTTGATGAAGGACCCATTTTTGTGCTTAGGGGTCCTCAATCTTGAAGGTCATCTTAGCCTCTCAATGTTGTTACTAGAAGTCAGTCCCAAGGCCCTATTATCATTAGAGGTCCTAATTCTAGCAAATCCAAGCAACCAGTGTCCAAAAGTGTTCCTCCCAAGTCTACAGTTGGTCTTGATATGAGTTACAACCTTGTTGATCAGTTACAGTGAACGCCAATGTAGATTTCCATTTTTGAGCTCTTAGAATTGTCTCCTAGACATAGGCATGTCCTTGAGGATGCCTTGTGAGCCACTAATGTTCCTAATGACATAGATGTCGATCAATTCCAGAACATGGTCAATCACCTTGCTAGCCCTCATTACCTCACACTTTTAGAAGAGGATGATTAAACATTAAGTCATCTGCATAATTTGGCCCTTCATATTGAGGTCATGATCCACAAAACCCATGTTAGGTGCATGTTAATAGATGGGGGTGCTAGGCTTAATATTTTCTCTTTGAGTTTATTGAAAGCTTTTGGATATTCTAAGAAAGTAATTAACACTAGGAAGAAGATCACAATTAAATCCTATGATGAAGCAGAGTGAAGCTCTAAGGGATTGGCTGTTCTTCCTGTTAGGATCAGTCCTGTGGAAAAGGACATCTTGTTCCAGATTGTTGATGCCAGACCTTTAGCATATAATATCTTGTTTGGTAGGCCATGGATTCATGACATGCAAGTGGTGCCGTCTACCTACCACCAATGTGTTAAGTTCCCTTACAATGGAGTTGAAGTATGCATACCAGGGGATAGCACATTATCTGTTAATGCGATTTTAGCTGGCTCTCATGTCCCTTTGAATAGAGAGGCTGATAATTTTGATGCTGCTCTTGAGTAGTGTAAGAGTAAGTTTAATTCCATAGACCTTGGCATGGGAGACTACCAAATGGATTCCTTCACAAAAATGCCAATCTCACCTAGGTCTTATGGAAAACCTTCACCTGAGAGGAAACCTTCATCCTCAGCAATGACCTTGTTTGGAAAGTTTGTAGAGTCCTCAATACCTATTCATGATGAGAAAGAGGAGGTAGCCATTAGAGATTGGATTTATAGAGAAGAAAAGTATCAACATAATGAGAATTTTGTGCCATCTCCTAAAACCTATGGGAGAGGGTATACTTTGGTTAAAAACATGGGTTACCTAGGTCATGACCCTCTTAGTCACAAGTTAGATGCCAAGGATGAACCACTCAACCATGATCTTTTTGGTCAATGGGCTAAGTCAATAGTTAGCCTAGGCTTTGATCATGAAAAGAAGACAAGTGTCCCTATCCTAGCTGCGACAGATAGTTACAGTGACTCAGATTATACATCCACTCTTCAAAACTAGTAAGACATGATTGATGATTGGGTGCCTTCCACTAATCTCCTTTGGGAAGATTCAGATGATTCAACAGCTGAAAATACAGACACCAGAGAAGGTGATACCCTTCACAATCTCGAAGCTTCTACATCAAGGCATCCCAAGCCTTCTTGGTGTAAACATCCCAGCAGAGATTCAGAAATAGATTCACATGAGTTTGAGTGGGACTCTCTTTCAGATGAAACAATTGATTTGGACATGGATGTTGTCCATACTTATAGTACGTAACCTGATGTGACTAATGAGCCTAGTGTAGGACTAGAGCATTGGACTCCTCGAATTGCCTTAGTGGATGACGCTTCATTTGGTAGGATGAGTCCTAATTCAGGTATCTTAGAAGGAGACTTGACAAATCCTAACTATGTGATCACCAGAGATAATGCCTTTCATATCAATAATGTTGAACTAGTCATTAACCTACCCCTTGTAAATTTTCATTTGATTGATTGGTCACAACTTTGTCAAGAGCCTTAGCTCCTCACTTTTCACAATGACTAAGAGATAGCCTACTACTTGAATGCTCTTGAACCCGTAGTCTCTTCCACCAGTGAACCTACAACAAGTATGACAGAGTTGTATATTAAGTACCTCAGTCAAAAAATAAAAGAAATGAAACAAAATAGAAATGGTTTTGATGGAAAAAACCACTTTGTGGTGGTGTAAGAACCCAAAATAGTAAAAATAAAAGATGTATCCAAAGGTGAAAACCTCTTTGAGGCACCTAAAGATGGGGTACTTAATAACTTGCCAAGTTATTTCCAAGATAGGTCATCAGTTCTTATTGAGCCTACACAACCAGTAAATTTGAATACAAAAGAGGCTCCACAAGTGATACATCTAGCTCAGTCTCTTTCAGTGCAAGAAAAAGAGGCATACACAAAGTTCTTACAAAAGAAGAAAATCAATTTTGCTTGGACATATTCAGACATGCCAGGGCTTGACACTAATCTCATTATGCATCACTTATCTATAGCTCCAGGAATTAAACTAGTAAAACAAAAGATGAGGAAAATGCATCCTCACATAGCTCTCCTTGTTAAGGCTAAATCAGAAAAGCTCTTAGGAGCAGGATTTATTAGAGCTATCGACTATGCCAAGTGGATCTCAAATATTGTTCCAGTTTCAAAACATGATGGGTCTATTCGTGTATGCATAGACTTCAGAGATCTTAACAAATCTTTCCCAAAGGATGACTTTCCACTCCCTAACATAGAGATGATAGTGGATATGACTGTGGGCTATGAGATATACACTTTAATGGATGGTATTTCTAGTTATAACCAAATGAAAATAGCTCCTGAGGATCAAGAAAAGATAGCCTTCACATGTGCATGGGGAACCTATTGTTCGAACGTCATGCCATTTGGATTAAAAAATGTAGGAGCCACATACCAAAGAGCTATGACCACAATATTTCATGATATGATGCATAAAAACATGGAGGATTATGTGGATGATACCTTGGCCAAGTCTAAACAAAGGGATACACACCTAGAAGATTTGGAAGTAATTCTAGATCGAATGGAGTAGTTTTAGTTAAGATTGAATCTGAAAAAGTGTGCATTTGGGGTTACCTCAGGTAAAATTCTAGGATTCATAATTTTAGCCAAAGGAATAGAGGTGGATCCTGAAAAGGTTCAAGCTATATTAGATATGCCACCTCCTAAGAACATTAGTCAAATGAGAAGTCTTCAAGGATGACTCCAATCCATACAGAGGTTTATTTCATAGCTTGCAGATAGAGCACAACCATTCAACAAGACATTGCATAAGGGCACCACATGTGCTTGGAATGAGGATTGACAAAAGAGCCTAGATCAAATAAAGAAATACTTGGCTAATCCTCCAATTTTAATGCCTCCTATCCCAGGAAAATTGTTAATTTTGTACATCTCAGCAATAGAATCTTCCTTGGGGGCATTGTTGGCTCAACTTGATGATACTGGGAAGGAAAGATCCATCTACTACATTAGTCATACTCTAGTATCTTATGAGATCAATTATAATAGTATTGAAAAGTCTTGTCTTGCGGTAGTGTTTACTTCCCAAAAGTTGCGACACTACATGCTTGCCCATACTATACATCTTGTTGCAAAAATTGATCCTCTTAAGTATTTTCTTAGTAAGGCTACTCTCACAAGTAGACTTGCTAAGTAGATGATGGTTTTGTCAGAATTTGATATAGAGTACATTGAGCGTAAGGCTATAAAAGGGCAAGCTATTGCAGATCAACTAGCCAATTTCCCAGTCAAGGATAGCATGCCTATTCAAGTGGAATTCCCAGATGAGCATATCATGTACATGATCATGCGTACTTGGAAAATGTTCTTTGATGGTTCAAATATGCAAAATGGATCAGGAGCTAGAGTATTGTTTATTTCTCCTCATGGGTACAACATACCTAAGTCTTACAAACTTTTGTTTCCATGCACAAATAATATTGTAGAATATGAGGCTCTAACCAATGGACTTAAGATGGCTATAGAGTGGAATATAACAGAGTTACATGTCTTTGGGGATCCACAATTAATTATCAACCAAGTAAATGAAGAGTACCAAACTAAGGATGATAAGCTGATACCTTACAAAAAGATAGTTGATTCATTGCGTTGTTACTTCACATTTGTGACATTTCAATAGATCCCTAGAGCAAAAAACAAGGTTGCAGATGCTATGGCTACACTAGCTTCACTCCTTCAATTGGAACAACACGAATCAAGATTTGAATTCCTAGTGGAAGAACTACACCATCCCATTTTTGACACCTCTAAAAGCCACATCATTTGTACCTTGGTCACTCATGAGTCTTCCCCTTATGGTGCTACCTATTCATACCTTTGTGATGGCATCATCCTTGAAACATTCAACCATTCTGAACATAGAAATCTAATCCGCAATGCCTCTTGCCACACCCTTATCTCTGGTAATCTATATAGGAGGGGTTTAGATGGGACACTTCTTAGGTGCTTGGAAAAGGAGGAATCTGACCAAGCATTAGCAGACATCCATGAGGGTATTTGTGGAGGACATTCTAATGGTCTTGCCATGGCCCAAAGGATGCTTAGGGTGGGGTATTATTGGCCCACAATGCAGATGGATGCTATAGCTTTTGCCAAATCATGTGGAAAGTGTCAGAAACATGGAAACCTAATTCATGCTCCAAGTAGGGAGCTTATTCCTTCTATTTCTCATTGGCCATTTCAACGATGGGCCTTTGACCTTGTTGGGCAGATTCATCCCAACTCATCAAGTGGACATAAATTCATTATTACTGCTACTAACTACTTTACCAAATGGGTAGAAGCCGTTCCATTGTTTGTTTCTTCAGGGAAGATAATTTCTTTATTCATCTTGAATCACACCATCTGTCAGTTTGGGATACCTTCTGAGATAATCACTAACAATGTGGGTCAATTAAAAAACAAGGACCTTACACACCTCTACAAGAAATTCAAGATAAAAAAAAATTGGTCCTCCATTTACTTCCCACAAGGAAATGGACAAGAAGAGGCTTCAAATAAAACCATTCTTAAGATTCTCCATAGAACAGTTCACAAGAATGGTAGAGACTAGCACTTACAGATCAATCTAGCCTTATGGGCTTATAGAATGAGTATACATACTCCCATAGGGGCTACTCCTTTTACCCTTACCTATGGTGCTGAAGCAGTATTACCTTTAGAAGTAGAGATCCCTTCACTTAGAGTCTCTCTCAAAGGTTTGATAATAGATGATGATTATCCTGCTATGAGGTTACAAGACTTAGAACTTCTAGATGAGAAGCACAAGGCCTCATCTGATCATATGAGAGTGTATCAGAAGTGTATGTCCAAAGAATTCAACAAGAAGGTTCACCCTAGAGAATTTCAAGTAGGAGATCTTGTCCTATGTGAGAATCCTAAGAACCAACAACATCGAGAACAAAAGGGTAAATTTGAACCTAATTGGCTTAGACCATACATTATTACTACTACTTTTGGGATAGGTGCTTACTTGTTATTTGATGACTAGGGGGAGCAGCTCCCTGATCCTATCAATATTTTGCACCTCAAGAAGTTCTACCCATGATGCATATTTAGTCTAGGGGCATCCTTTGTACATATCTTATTGATCCTGAAAAAAATCCAAAAAAATTCATATATGATGCTGAAAAAAATCCTAAAAAGCATATGAAGTCCCGAAAAAAAATACAAAAAAGAAAAAATTCAAAAAATTCAAAAAATTCAAAAAAATAGAAAAAGTGCCTTGGTGAAAACCTGGAAATAGGTGCCTTGGTAGCAAAAATACAAAAAAATAAAAAAATCAAAAAAATCTCCAAGTGGTGAAAACCTAGAAATAGGTGCTACTTGAGGCCTTTGCACCCTTGTCTTTTAGCATGCATCCTTGACACTTAGCCATTCTCCATCATGCCTTGACCTTATTTGACTTGGTCTGGAATTGGTCTTTATTTTTGTCTAGGGGGCATACTTATTAGCATAGGTCCTTTAGGTGTGTTTGTCTCTTGGGGCATTTCACAAATAGGTGTTTTTCAACACCACCCCAAACTATGTTTTTCAACACTACCCTAGCATCGAGTGTTTCTCAACACTTATTAGATGTCTTACCCACCAGTCTAAGTATGATGCAATATCGCTCATTAGCAAATTTGGTACTCAAAGTTTGACTCTATGACCAACACACATGCACTTAAACAATCAAATCGATTGAGATATGTTGACTATATTTTTCTTTGTGTGCTGTCTATAAGGATTTCTTTGATGAGTCATCTCTCCCTGAGAAGTTTTTGATGATGCATAGCTAGAAGACTGAGGGTACGAGGACATGTTTTATTTCTTTTTCTGCTTGTGGGTATATTTTGTTGGTCCTAATTGTCATTAGCATTTATGCTTGTTCCACTTGACACTTAGGATCTACAAAGTATTATCCTTGACTGTTTGCGAGTGCATGCTTATAGCCATCTTGACCTTCTTATGTCATGATGCCAGCATAATCTCGCTATAGCAAACTTAGGTAATCTCACTACACTAGTCATCTTGACCTACATGTCTTTGGTGCCTAGGTGGGATTTCCACAATCTATCTAATATAGATCATACTCATATACGCATAGTCATACTAGTGAGTATTGTATGATCTTACGACACTACCAATAAAGCTCGATGATGATTATTAGATGTCTATTGGTGTTGTGACCTTGCAAGTCAACCACTTTTCATAGTAGCTTGCATTTTTTTAAGTTCACGATAGTTAGTTTTGCATTTTACATATGGAAAGAGCTCTCCTTTTATCTTTCAAGGACTAGTCGGTCAACTATGCTCATCTTTCACTTCTTCTCAATCATGTCTTTCACTTCTTGTCTATAGCATTTTAACTTTTTGACCTAATTTTCAAAACACCTCAAAATTATGTGAAAATTACACCCCTAGCTAATTTCGATGTCCTGGATCCATTTTTGAACTCAAAATTGAAATCCAAGTTCATCTTGATAGTCAAAATTTCATTTCAAATTTATCCCTCTTCTGTGCAATTGGCTGACCATTTGAGGCCTGATCCTTCGATCTTTGTTGGGGCATCTTCATTTCTTCACCTCCATTTCTTTCAAACTCCTAGTCTATCATTCGTTTTCACTTCCTTCATCTTTTTAGTCAAACTGGGGCATATCTTCACTACTTAATGGTTATCCTATCATGTTTTATCTTCGATTATGATTTGATCATCTTTTATCAATCTATTGTTCTCCTCTACCTGATTTTGATTTCGATTCCAAGGGGGCAGTACCTATTGGATTTAATCTTTGATTTTCTTGATTCATCTATCTTTTTATGAGCTTTCGCTCAGCTTGAGATTTTTATCTCTTATTTTGGATGTGATCCCAAAATGAACTCATGTCCAAAATCTTTTGTTTATTTTTGTCCGGGCGTGTTCCCAAAATGAACACACATCTGAGTTATTTTGTGATCCTAAAATGAACTCACATTTCAACTTCTTTGACTGCATGTGTTCCCAAGATGATGACACATTAGTCAAATAGGGGCAACTGTATGCACCCTAAAATGGTCACCTAGACTTTGGGCCCCCATTCAGCAATTTATCAAATCCCTAAATCAATCTTTTCAAAAATCAGCATTTTTCAATTATATCAATTTCCTGGATCAAATCCTATTTTATCATTTTTTATTATTTTCCTTGGCCTAACCATTTTATCCTAAGGTCTTTATTTGTTAAAAGGAATATTTCCTCCCCTTTTAATAAATAAAGAGCCCCCACTTTTCCTCTTATCCTAAGTTGCACAAATAAAGTAGTATTCCTATTTTATAAAAAGGGAAAAAGCACTTTTTGTCTCATATGGACACAAAAGTCAACTCTTATTTTCTCATTGGAGAATATTTGTGCACATGGATTTCTCCTTTTTGATGCTCCACCCTTGATTAAATATTTTTTCTCTTAATCTCCATGGTCCATTCCTTCTCATTTCTTATAAAAGGAGAGCTCTCTTCTTCATTTTAGGTCATTCACTTTTATGGTAACTTTATGCTGCATAAATTCTTGAAGACTTTGAAGCTTTTTGGAGATCATTGTTGCATCACAAGTAATGCCCCACCAGGAAACCCAAGAGGACAAGACATAAACCTCTATAAAATGCAAGTAGTAAATATTTTTTTTTTAAATTTTAACTAGAATAATATTCATCATTACACTTCATATTTCTAAAAGAAGAAATAATTTTCTACTACTTGAATGTAATATTTATACAACTTAAGTCCTCACGGGTTCCCTAACGTCGCTACTAAAGCAACATCATATAAACCATTTACATGCATAAGGTATTCATGGAATCATGAGCTTAAAAGATCTACGTTCATTTTAATGCATCAAGTTAAATGTCCCTAACTTATTTCTTTTATTAAACATAGGTTAATCATCCAACATCATTATTCCTTTTATCAACTCATTCCATAAATTCATATTGATTTCATCTACATCTACTATCCTTTATATCACTTTTCTCTAATAATTTAGGCAAGAGATTAATATTCATTAAGGTAGGCATTATCCTAGGTACTTCATTAACATGAACCAAGTATTAACATTATAATCAAGTTACTATTTTATTGCATTGTTTCATAACCATTCATTGTTAATAATTCCAATCACTAACCTATCATTTCTCAATAATTTCCTTGGATCCTTTCATCAAGAGAGAATACATTATTTTTGTGATACATCATTATATATAACTATATTTAAGATTATTTCCTTTACATATGGACAACATAAGAGGATAGGATAAATAACATAAACACTTTCTTTTAATGCTAGTAACATGTCCAATATTCCACATTCTTTTCCCTTTCTTTTACCTAGAACTACCCATTCCCTTATGCATTTCTTTGAATTGAGATTGCATCAATACTACAAGACTCCTTTTAGGAGATTAAAAATTACATGAATACAAATACATAAGTACATCTCAACATATTAAAATATCCAATAAGAAATCTTCAACTACAGATCTGGAAAGGAATATGTGCTAGGATCATCCAAAGAATCACGATCAATACCTCGATATAAATATTAACCACCCAACCATGTGGAACCAATAGGCCCACTCCCCCGAGCTAGGAGATAGAACCAAAGACCCATACAAGAGGTAACAACTAGGAAATTCCTAAGGTGGTGATAAAATTTACCCAAAGTCACAACACAAAAGAAAAGACAAGAAGACCACAAGGACTACCAGAGGCATGATCAAATTTGGTAGAGACTCTAAGCTACAAGCTAGGTGAGTGTCATCGCATAGCCCTCACCCCTTGGGTTGTCCTTGTACTAGCCACTCTTGGCCCCGGCCCCCAAGTAGGCACATGCGGAACCGAATGCCTCTCATACACACAAGGTCATCCAGTCGTACCTACGCATAGGTACCTTCTCCCACTCCCATCCTTAGTCTTTACTAGCACTAAAGGCATGGGTGAGGCAAAATTAATCTTGATTAGTGTGTAATTTCCCATTCCAATAATCTCCCATTCCCAATTCATTTATTTAGGTTATCACTTGATTAAATAACTCATAGTAGGTTATCCTGGTACTAGCCACTTAGGGCCCCGGCCCCTCACTATGAGCCACTCACCTAGTGTACTTAGGTTCCCTAACATACATATAAAAATCATAAGAACATAATATATTCATCATCAAGAATTCATATCAATTCCATAACAACATTTGATTGAGTTTAGGAAAACATATGTTGTCCCTAGTCCACTTGACAACCCTAAACCCAATATCACATTCAGAATGTTCCAAACATATAAGAAGACATCCAAGTGATATTATAAACATATTCAGAGTATAAATAGATCCAATTAACCAAAAAAAAGTTCTAATAGCCTCTGGTAACCATACGAAACCTTAAAACTTAATGATGTTCTTAAACTGAATTATTTCAAGCAAGGATTAAATGCAAAGAATAGTCATCATAGAACAGTGAACCATATCTTCCACAAAACAAATAATAAAGGAAATAAATTCAGTGGAGATTTAGATAACATAATTATGGACTCTCAATTTGAGTTTTAGGAAGATCCAATGGTGGGAAAGAAAGTTATGACTTCTGGTTTAAAACAAAAAATTCTGGTTAGGGTTCAGACCTACCTTCACTAAAATGGTTGTAATTTTCACAAAACATAATTAAAATTGACCAAACCAATTGGAAATTAAATATAAGACTTAGGAAAATATATAATATCAAATTCAGAATTTTATATGATCATATCAGCCTGTAGCATACGAATACATTTGACAAAAAATTTAGAATCAAGAATGGACAAGGATAGTCTGCCAAAATGTCAAAAATAAGGCATTAATTCGACCCTAAAAATAAAATCAGAGAAATACCCATTTGAGATCTGTGAATTTTACTTCCATAAAATCAATTTAGTAAAACCCTAGATGCAATTTAAATTATTATAATAATAGATCTCCAAAAATGGGTTGCTAAAAACCCTAGGAAAACACATGCCAATTCTTACAAAAAAAAACTCAAAACTTTAAAATAACCATAGAAATGAAAAGTACAGATATAATAAATAATGATAATATATAAATAGATCCATAATCTATCAGACACATAAAGTAACTAAAATATTCAATCCATACCTCATGTCCTACGAAGGTTGAATCGAAGAAGGAAGGAAACAAAATAGAAGACAATTCCAAACTTCAGATGCATCCTTCAAACCCTATCCACTTTCAGAAATCTCCATGAAAGAAATAAATAATTCCACAGAAAAGAATCCCTCTCTCAACTACTGAAATTTTCACAAAAATGTCTCTCTCCCAAAAGCAAGGATAACCAAAAATTCTTAAAGACATATGCTTACAAACTCTCCCTCACATCTCCAAGTTTTCTCTCCAAAATATCCATGAAAAGTAAGGCCATCCTCTCCTCAATGCTTCAGCCCCAAAATATCCTCCCTTCAAATGAGAAAGTAGTGCATATAAATAGATTTCCAAAGGTTGAGAGGAAAAGTAACCAACTCCCAACTAACTCTTAACTAAAGGGTATTATAAAATAACTTAATATCATACAACTATATTACTCAAATATAAAATAAAAGATTATTTGTATTCATTCATACACATATGTAATATTATCCTAACATATATGCATATGCCATCATTAATTACATCAATATCTATATATATAACCTATCCACATTATTAATAATTAACAATTGAGAATAATATACCTCGCATTATTTAATATTTAATTATTAATAATATTATACTTTACATTAATCCCAAAATATACACCATCAACAATATCTACAATAATTAACATATAATCACATATAAATTATATATATATAAATACATATGTGTGCACCCATATATATATTTCTATATATATATATATATATATATATATATATATATATATATATATATATATATATATATATATATATATATATATATATATATATATATATATAGATACATGCCAAATACCAAACACTATAATCTATAAGATTATGAAGTAATAGATCACAATATTATTACCTATTTATAATTACTATAGGATATAACACTGAGGTAGAATAAAATCACATGCCTCAAAATAAATCTAATCATCGAAAGAGGCCATAAAAATCAACTATGAAACATATCGAGAAAACCATAAGATCAAACAAGGTCAACCAAAGTCAACAAGGAAAGTCAAGCCAAACTCCTGAAACACAACATAGAAAGATTAACTAAGAATCATACCAAGAAGGAGAAATAAATAAAATGAGTAAACAAATCATACAACCAAATGAATTCAAGTGGCCACAAGGCACTAACTACAACCATGCCCAACCGGGTGCGTTGGATCTGGGTTTTTGACCCAAAAGTTGACTGACAAAGAATGAACCCTAATATTCCTAAATTGGAATAATGACAAAGGAAGACTCATGTAGGGGCCTTAGTATTATCTCCATAACAACAACCATCGAGGATTTGAGGGCATGCTCAGACCTGTGAAGCCAGGTGAAGTCGATGCCCGGTACCTGCAAGCCTGCATCACAAAGAAGAAATACATATGCACGGATATACATATAAAAGAAAACATTGCAGACAGATGACCAGGATCGATACATCGTGTGGACCTCAGCTATGTGAGTAACTACGACTTTGTCCTGAATCATGAAAACACATAATGTATATATATACACTCAAAGCATGTAGCATCATCATAACGAAGGTTAGAATCTCAAGCATTGTGTTAGTCTCTTATCAATACTAATAATAAATCAACATAATCAAATCATCAAGTGAGATACAAGATTCATCCAAAGTAACCTTAATAGAAGAAAATATAAATAACCACTTATATATATATCTAGCAAGTACATATCATATAACATCCTAACTATGTTCATAAAGGTCTTGTAGGTACTCAATACATACATGGAGATAAATACATACAAAAATGATACCTTTAGATAGTATGTCTGATATTAGAATCATTGAGTACTTGCTTATGAAATTATTATAAACAACTATAGGAATAGATCAAACAAGTATCATGTACAACTTAAGCTGTAAGAAAACATCGAAGGATCTTAATTCTTTCAAAAACACAAAACTTATACTAGGGTTAGAGGGGTATTACATCACATCTTGGATTTTTTCATTGCTTCATAGTTTAGTTGTCATTCTTGCATAGTAGCTTCATATTTCATGCTTTCATAGTTTAGATTTCCTTTCATGCTTTAGAATAACTCATCTAGTTTAATAGGAAGGATTGTAACACTTGCTATTTCCATTTCATAGTTTAGATTGTACTTTCATTTTCATAGCATAGCTTGCATATTTTCATCTTTATTCTTAGCTTACTTGCATTACATTTCATTTTATTCTTGGAGATATTGACATTCTTGCCCTTGTCTTCACTTGAATCTCTCATTGTGTGGTTGACTAGCAAGGTCATTAAGCCTATTAGCTCTAGCTGAGAGCAATTTTAAATCTTGCAAATCTATACATAGAGAGCTATGGATCAATTTTTGAGACCTCATTCTTGAGTGTTCTTGATTGTAATGATCCATAGAAATACACTATTTTGTGTGTACAAATACAATTTACAATTTTCACATAGTATATTTCTTCCAAAGCATATACAAAATAATCAAAAGATAGAAACCACCAACCTCCTCCTCAGCCAAGGCTAAATTGAAGAGTTGAAGATGAGCTCCTCTTGACTCCAAGCTTGCTATTCTTCTCAAATCTACTTAATCCAAACCTCTCTAGATCTCCTCTCACTCTCTCCAAATCTAACATAGAAAAAATAAACAAGTGTGTCCTCTTCCTAAGTCTCTCTCCCCTATAGAAATTCAAACATTCTTCTCACATCTCTCTTCCCAAAACAATTAGGTTTCTAGATCCTAGAAAAAGTGACACTTGCCCTTACTAAAGGTATGGAATGAATTTCAACACCTGAAAAGGTGAGACATCATAGATAGCATTTCCATATTCGTTTATATAAAAAATGGCCCATTTAGAGAGGCAAAAAGGTGGCCTAAGAAAGTGGAAATAGAAGAAATAATCCCCCTAACCCAAGTACTAGCCTTGGGGCACCAAAATCTAACCTAAACCACACCCTAGGACTCCATAGAACCCCTCAAAAACCCCAGTTAAACTTTCATCCGAAAATGGAGTATTGGTTACATAAATCTTGGTTCCTTAAACCACCTTCCTAGCTTAAGAATACTCAAAACCAACTAAGGAGAGGGTGGGGTCCTTATTCCACTCAAGCATGCCACATCATCACCATGGTGTCAAGTGACATCTCACTAAAGAAAACATCACAAACACATTTGGCATTCTTTGTGGACAAATACATTTATATTTTCACAAAAAAGAAATTTACTTACAAACATACATTTACAAACATTGTCAACCACATACACACAGGCATCACGTTTATGAATAAAAATATGATACAATGAGGTCGTTCTCTTCTTAGAGTCGATCTTGGTTTTCAAATTGATTGCACTTAGATCCTTTCTTGTTTCCCCAAATTTACAACCATGACCATGTTCCTGCACACTCAATTTCGATGTCAGTATGTCATTAAATCTTTGCATTAATAATCATTTCAAAAATGAAGTGTTAACATCTAAACTTGACAATATATATAACTGCATTTCATGAAATATTACATAATCTACATTATACCCTAATTCTTCTAACATCGAAATATCAATTCAATTTTCACATAAGTATGTAATCCTAAACTAATCATAGAACCATGATTCCACCAATATTCATTATACTAAAAGATGACATAACAAATGTAGAATGCAAAATTCATATATCATAGATAATCATGGAACCAAAATGAGCATATATAAAGAGTATGACTAATGTGATCATCATAAAAATTTATAACAAACATCTCATAAGATCCAATGATAGCATATGTAATCCAAAATAGGTCAAATTTTTATACTCAAAGTATGATCTTGATGAATCAAATGTCAAAATGAATGTCGAGCTAGGATGGGTCGGGGTAGGACCTCATAAATATAGCGAGTGCTATCTTTTCGAAGTGTTTTGTGGGTGCCATTATCTTGTAGGAGTAATTGTTGGAACCAAATTATGTTCTTTGCCTCTAGTAAATATTTCAGACATAATCATCTTCTTGGTGAAGGGTTTCTTCCATCCCCATGAGGCACTATTGCATTGTTTCCATTCCCTTGTAGTATAGCGAACCTAATTTAATACAAGTGTGCACTATTTTGGGATCCATAATTTATGGCCCCTACACTATGGTTGTTAGCCTAAGACAGACCTACCTTTGCATATAATAAGAGGCCAACATGAAACAAACATCCAGAAGTTAGGGGGTTGTTCCCTGTCCATAATTTATTATTTAAGTGCTAAGTGATGATGGGTATATCATGTAATTCATACCTAGTGTGTCTCTTTCTTTCTCTCCACATTTCACATTAGGAGTATATGCTATAAAATACCAATGAAATCAACTATTGGTCAAATCTAATCAAAATTACAATATAAAGATTAAAATAGATCTTGAAGAAATATGGGAACCATTTTTGATAGATATTGTACAAACAAAGAGAATAATCCCAAGAGGAAATGCTTCAATGTGGAACAATTGAAGAATAATATTTTACTTTCATATGCACATCTGCAATGTTTTTGATATATTTCTGAGATAACAAAACCATAGAAAGAATAGCATATAGAAGAAAATAAAGAATAATGATCATATTTTGATATATTGAGGAAACTTAAAGGAAATAATGTTTGGTGGGGTTATCATGCAATCGGTGAGTGATCCTTCATTCCCCCCTCTTCCAGTGACCCTTCAAAACTGGGTTATCATGCAATCAGTGAGTGATCCTTCATTCTCCTAGTCTGCCATCCATCCAAATATATTGGAAATATACAATACAATGATACGAAGCCTTTCACAATCCCCCTTCCCTCAAGGAACACTATCACCATCCAGACCTTGACTATCCCCTCAACCAGTGACCCTTCAAAACTAGGTTATCATGCAATCAGTGAGTGATCCTTCATTCTCCTGGTCTACCCTGCATCCAAACATATTGAAAATACACAATACAATGATAACAAGTCTTTTAAAATCCCCCTTCCCTCAATGAATTACTATGAACATCCAAACCTTGACTGTCCCCTCAACCAGTGACCCTTCAAAACTAGGTTATCATGTAATCAGTGAGTGATCCTTCATTCTCTTGGTCTACCCTACATCCAAACATATTGTAAATAAAAAATATAATGATAACAAGTCTTTCATAATCCCCCTTCCCTCAAGGAACACTATCAACAAGTGATCCTTCTTCTTATTAGCCATATCCAATGTTTCATTGAAGTCACAGCCAAAAATGAAGGTTACCTTACCCATACCATTCATGGATTTTGAAATGTTGTTCCAAACTACTAAAAGCTTTTCTATTTCTTCTTGTTACTTCTTTAAATACTTCTTCTACCACAATGTCCTCCTGCCCCATCTTCTTGATCTTCCTGGCTAAAGCGGATGAATCCACACACCATAACCAAAATGAAGGGTTTTGTATACTTTAATGAATCTTAGTCATTGGTAATGCATGGATAGTCATGTTGGCAAGTTGTCTATACTAAATTATATGACTAGATATAGTCTTTTCATTATGCCAACAAAGTCATATAGCAGTTTGGAGTCAGCGCACTAAGTGTAAAGATCAGAAATCAGTTAAGTGTTGAAGACTGGACAATGTACAGAGTTCCTGCAACTCAGAGCATTAGCGCACATGTGTACGGATGAATTATGGTATGTGCCCTAGAAGTTAAGTTTATTAGACTATAATTATGCTTATTCTATGAGCGCATAAGTAGATATGCAAAGATGTGAAAGTTACAGTCAGTTGAAGTTGCACAGGCAGTGTGTGCCAGCAAAGAACGGAGCATGGAGACGATAGTTAGCATTTTGGTTTTTTATTATAATTTAATATTGTAAAGGCTATGAACCAATTGTATTTAGGTTTTTGACATATGTACATGTATAATTTTAAGCATGCTTAAACCAATTCATTTGGAAGTGTTGTTTATAATTAGTTATAGGGCTGACCTAATTGTTTTGTTTGTATAAGAGCATAAATATAAGATGCACCCATTGTATTCGGTATGGAAGTTGAAAGAGAGTTGTGATAAGAAAAGAAGAGGTATGAAAAGATAGCATAAGATGTATTATATCTTTTCTAGAATTCAAAGCATCAACGCATCAAAGGAACTAATCTGACAAGCAGTGTCACAGTGAACAGTTCACCTGTAAATATAGTGTGTATCTAAAATCAGAAGGTTGTAGCCTTCACCATTTGAGTAGTGAACTCTAGGATAGTGAGTCCACTCCCCTAATAGGGATCATTGTAAAAGACTCCTAATAGGGTCTGACCCTTAACAAGGTCTACTGTACTTAAAGCATTGTAAAGCTACTCTTAACAGGGTAAAGGACCTTCTAACAAGGATCACAAAACACTAGTACAAAATATTATGGGTATCAAGTCCCACCGGGGTTTTTACCTATTTGGGTTTTCCCATAACCATATTGGTGTCATGTGTTGATTTCATGTTTCATGTTTATGTGAATGTTTAATTTAGTTCTTAAGCATTTATGTTCAGTAGAAAGATTAAAGTGAAAAGTTAAAATAAAGTGAACACTGATTCACGCCCATCCCTCTCAATGTTCCCATTCCTAACAATTGGTATCAGATCTATGGTCCTTAGAAAATAATTTTAACCACTTGAAGAGATCATGTACAATGAAGATATGAAACATCTAAAGAAAAATCTTGAAGTCACTCTTGAAGATCTAGACAATTCAGAAAGAGAAATTGAAGAACTCAAATAAAAAGTCAATGATGCTCAATTAGTTATCAAAAGACTAAGAAAGGATTTGAAAGGATGCTCTAATAGTGAACTTGAAGAAAAAGTCAAGAAGTTGAGTGAAGAAAATGCATCCTTATTAAGTCAACTTGAAGAACTTGATGACAAACTAATGAGCAATCTGGATGTCTACAATGAACAAGTCAAGGAGAACCTTCAACTCAATGAGGAATTGAGAGAAGAAAATTTGGAAATCTTAGAGCTAAGGAATATCAAAGAAAGCTTGAAATCTGAATTGAAGAAGTCAAAGGATCATATTGACAAATTACACACCAGTGCTGATTTGGTAGAATCTCAATTGTATGCAAGAAGAATCACAGGAGACACTAGCTCCATTGGATACAATGAAGCACAAAATCACATTGACAATATGCGAGAAAGAAAGGATTCACAAAAGAACTCTACTGATGATGATAAGACTAAAGATCAAACTAAAGACAATGGTGTTAGAATAACTAAGAGGGGGGCGAATCAGTTATCCAGTGTCCCAAAACAAAATGTATAATTCAAAACAACTTCTTCAATTTCTTCTCCTTGGTAAAAAATAATTACTTTCACTGTCTGTGCTTTTACCAATTACCAGTCTAATACCATAACAGTTACTGATCAAATCTAACATGTAACATGCAAATTATGATAACAAACAAATATCACAATCAACACATAACACAAGAGATTTAACATGGAAACCCTGTAAAGGGAAAAACCACTTGGGATAGACAACCCAAAATTGTTCACTCTTCTGAAGTGAGGTCGGTTAAGACCCAACCCTATTAAAGGTTTACAAACACACTGTCAGGTGTGACCTTGTTAGAGGATTTTAGACTAGAAGTTATCATCCAACCAGCAGTCACTCTGAGGTTGATAGGATAACAATGTTCATTCTATGAATGATACATCATAAGACTTTCAGAGTTGACTCAGTTAAGAGATTTTGACTATATACAATGGTTAAATATGTAATAGTAAATGATCTGCTTTAATACAACTTCACTTGTAGATTACATATCAATATTCAGTCCATACAAAGCCTTCTGATAAATATTTCACTTCAGATTCAATACTGTATCAACTTACTGTCCATCGGTAATTACTGTTTGTAGCTCGGTAATTATTCTACAACTCAGTTCTTACTTAACTAGTATGATTAGAATGCATGAAAAATTGTTCACGCGATATTCCTTCAATTTCTACTTCTTTCGGCATCATTCCATAATGAAATTCTAGTCTCTTATATAGATGAGTAAATTGTTTTCTTCTACTCAATCAGATTTTTCTTCTTAAACACATTCATGGATTTTGCCACTTCAAACTTTCTTAGCTGCTGTGTCAATAACATGTTTCAATCTGCTCCATTAGATCTTTCTTTAATTTTGTTAGCTGTCGATCTTCATAACAAACATTATCTGTTATCATTGAAATCAAGGTACTTTATAGCTCATCAATCCTATCAGCTAAACTAATAATTTAGTTCATTCCATTCTGCTCGGTTAACAAAGAAATGTGTTGGTGAACACTACTCGGTTAATACTTTGATCGGTATATACTACACTCCCTCGGTGTATACTAGAAATGCTTCATTTACCGACAACACTGCTTTGTATCTTTCAACTCTATACTTCATCATAGATGAATGCAACATAATAAATTCAATATCATCTAGTCATAGACTCATCAACAAGTTACTCAATGTGTTCCTTATCCTCATCTATCATGTAAATCTTTCCCCATGTAGATTTCTTTTTTTTTCATCTCTTTCACCTTTCTTCAGATGTATCAGTATAGTAACTTACAAGATAAGTGTTGTCAAACTAGTTGACATCAATGACAACATAATACTGATATATCATAGTACATATCTAATTAGAAACTCCTCAGTGATCTTTAATCCTAGAAATATCCCTTCATCTCCTTTAGAATCAAATTTTCCATTTCTTTCATCTTTCAAAATAAAGCTTTTACTTCCAAAAATCCTGAAATAACTTATAGTAGGTTTGTGTCCAAACCATAGCTCATAAGGTGTTCAGTTGGTGTCCTTCTTCAGTTGTACTTAGTTAAGAACATACATAGCTATACTGATAGCTTCCCTCCAATATGTCTGAGCAACATTCTTCTATATCATCAATGTTCTAGCATAGTCAATTATAGACCTGTTCCTTCTTTTAGCAATGCCATTTTGCTGAGGTGTCCTTGGTGCAGAGACCTATCTTTTAATTTCATGCTCATTATAGAAATTACTAAATTCATTAGAGATAAATTCACCTCCTCTATCAGATCTTAAGCATTTTATTTCTTTTCCAGTCTCTTTCTCTACCTTATCTTTATACCACTTAAACATTTTAAAGGCTTCAGATTTCTCTTTTAGGAACATAATAGTCATCAGTCTAGTATAGTCATCAACAAAAAAAATAAAATATCTATCACCAGAACAACTCTGAGTTCTCATAGGACCACATAGGTCAGTATGAACTAACTCAAGTATCTTCGTTGTTGAGTAGTCTTTACTTTTAAAACTAGACTTAGTCATCTTACCTTTCTGACATTCATGGCACATGGCATGATCAGGTTTTGTCAAGTTAGGAAATCCTCTAACTCTTTTCTTTTTACTAATCTTGATCATGTTGTCAAAGTTCACATGGCATAACCTTTTGTGCCACAACCAAGCATCTTCATCCTTTATTAACAAACAAGAAGACTGGTCCATATCAAGATAGAATAGATTACCTCTGGATTGTGTACCAGTTTTGACAATGTTAGTCCATTTTTTTGTCAATGCAAAATCTTATGAAAATGGCCTCTTCCCTACAAATATTTTTGTAAAAGTGTACTGCCTTGTGTTCTTCATGTTGTCACCTTGCTCTAGTCCAAATCACATCTCTTGAATCATAAAATCCAGAAAGTTATTCAAGTTTTAATGTCTGCAAGAAGCAATTTCAAAATCTGCCTAAGTGTCGAAAACCCACAATGTTTTTAAAAACCCATGATGTTTACGGTCTCCCTGCTACCTTTGGGTCTGTGTGAAAACCATGTGTGTTTTCAACCTTGCATTTCTTCTCTTCTGCCAGCACTCCTTGTTCATTGGTCCTAACTACGCAGGTGTGATGGATGGTGGGACGTGGTTTTTGGATGAGTCAGAGGATCTTGACATGTCAAAGCATCAAAAATTGTCACTAAAGCGTGAAGGATTTGTCAAGGCTATGCAAAATTGCACTGGCTATTGATTCTTCTTTACGGTGTAGTGTTTCAACCTGTGGGTCCAGGTCTGCAGGCTCTTCCTGATTGGTTGTCGCATGGCTGCATGTCAGACTTTTCTGACATGTGATCATGTGACCACTTGCCACCTATCTGTGTGGGTCCTAGTTCTTTGTGATGTCTCCTGATTCTGGTGGTTGAGTTTTTCATTCTGTGATCTAGTGACTCATGGTTATCTCCTAGTCTCCTAATTCTGGCAGTTAAGCCCTTAACATCTAGCGACTTGGCTGGTGGTTTACCTTGCCTTTGTCATGCAGTCGCTTAATGGTGGGCTAGTATTTCTTAGGTGGAATGACAATGCAGAAGAAATCTATGGTTTCCGCATGATCATGAGGAATATTCCTCCCCTTTGCGATCATGTGACCACCATAGATTTTCTCAAAAGGTGAGGCTTTTCTTGGTGGTGGGTCTAGTGTTAGGTGTTGCGGAGATGGAATTTTTTCATTGGTCGACAGATTTATGACAAGGCATGTGGCAAGGTAAAGGGGGTGAGGTGGCAATCTTGTTATCTTGTTGCATGATTGCAAGGGCCATCTTTCAGCCATGCGATCATGTGATAAGGGTGTCACGTTGGAAGGTAGCGGTGGCGGTTATGCTGGTGGTTAATGTTAGTGGGTTGTCACATGTTTGCATAGCTCATCTTTGTGCTATGTGATCATGTGACAACTATTGTCATCATTGCGGGGTTGTGGAGGTAACATGGCTGAGGACTTTTCGGTAGGGTGTGATTGTAATCACGCGAATAGGAGACTACGGTCGCATGATCGCAAGGGTTAGTTTGGTGCCTTGCGATCATGCAACCAAGCATAAGATGAAACTGGATTCCTGTGGCGGTGAAGTTCATGACTGCATGGCTACGCCACTAAAGATAAATGTAAAGTTGTCGAGCCTGCAAAGTATGAAGATCTAATGGTGGGGATATAAAGTTGATCCCGGTTTAAATTGTGACTACTGATTCACTTCTGGTGCCATGAATATAGCTGTTAACCTACAAATTTGAATTTTTAAGTGTTTCCTGCAACTTGGAAGTACCAAAATTGAATGCTTGCATGACTAAATTTGGTGGGAATGATCTCGCTGACTGTGCAGTGTGGTCCAGAGAAGCCATCTGGCTGATTTGCATAAGTTTTTTTGTACTTGGTGGAGTATGTTTTTGAGCTTGAGAAGCTTTTTGCAGGTGGTGATTTGACTATTTTTCATGGCAATTCCTAGTTTTCTATCCTGATCTCAATGATGCTTGTGATTGCAAATTTGCCTGAGATTTGTTTTCTCTAGGTTGCCTGTGTTTCCTGCCCCTTCATTGAATTTTGATGAAATTTTGATTGGTGTGGTGGGTGAAACTTTAGCCCTAGCTGTCTGCAGCTTGTTGCAACCTGTTTTGGGTTTCCAAGGTAGCTAGTGGTATAAATTGTCAAAATTTTGACTTTTTAAGGGTTCCAGCTTTGAAGTTCTGAAGTGTTCCTAGTCCTAGATCCAAGATTATAACACTTTTACATTCGGTATTCTGTTGATGATAGAGAAAAAGTTGCAGGTCTAAGCTGTAATTTGCAAGCTTGACTCCTCTAGATTGATTGTTTACACTTAAGGATTTTTCATACTTAATACAAGTACATGACTCTTTTCTCTCCTTTGTGTCAACTTAGATAGATTCTGAACTTTCTAGTCCTTTTCATATTGTTTTATGTATATGTATCCATTCTTGAGTTCTAATCCAGGATTAGATGAAATGATGCTTTAGATGGGACATAGATCTATCTTATTGTCTATGTAAGGATATCTCATAAGTAGTAAAGGGGATTGTAGGTGTGTTTATGGCTTGGAATCTTAGCTATTGTCTGGTGTGTGTAGCATTCATGTTCTAGGAGATCTTGCCCAATGGACAAGGCACTGGCCTAAATGATTATCTCTTTATCAACAAATACTGATTGTTGTTGTTATGATCCCAAAAGCATAAGTTAAGAACCATCCTTTTAGGTTTTGAGTATTTGGTTGTATGTGGTTCTACCCATAGTAATGGAGAGTTAATGAGTGTGTGGTTAACACTTAGTACTTTCTTACTATCCTATTATCTATCATTCAAACCTAGTTCTTGGTGTATGAAGTATATTTTATACTAGGTTAGGTGCACCCGCCTTGGTTTTGCAGAGCCAGAAGCAGAAGAGGGCATATTAAGTCCCTCTAGTTGGTCTAGTTACCTTACAAAGCTCCCACACTTGGAACTAACCATTCCTAATATCAGTCTCAAGGTATATTGGCAGCCTATTAGAGCATAAGTGTCATTTTGGACACCAATAGACAAGTCTTCCTTCATCATCATAGATCTTCACCTTTTTGCTCTCAAAAGCCATTCGATGGCTTGAATTGTTTAGCTAAGCTACACTTAACAAATTATAGTTCAATCCATCAACCCAATATGCATTTTCACATTGTATTCTATCATTGATCATCAATGAACCTTTACCTCTTACTATATAAGGCACATCATTTCCCATCCTCACAGATCCTCCATTATATTCAATAAGATGATCAAACTTCTCTACATCACCATTTATATGATGTGTACAACCACTTTCTATGATCCATGTATCATTTCTGCTTACTTTAGAGATCATTGTTGTCTCTGCATGTTTCTCTTCTTCCTCTGAGTCATCTTTCATTGCAACAAATACAACTTCTATGTCATCATTAGAATTAGATTCAGTTTCAATATCTTCAGCTATGTAACATACCTTTTTGCCTTTATCATCTCGGTTGTCTCTATTGTTGTGTCGGTAGCCTCTATTGACTCTTCTCCCATAGCTTCCTTCATATCGGTCTTTAGATCTATCATCATCTTTCTTCTGAGGACATCTAGAAGTGATATGACTAACTTCTTTATAGTTAAAAGATGCCAAAGGTAGCTTACCTCTATACCTTCCTTTTCCTTTGGGCAATCTTTTGGCATAAGAGCTTCAAGCTCATCAAGTTCATCATCGGTATTACTATCACTATCATAATTCTTATTATTCCTGGTAGACTTTCCAATCTTCAAAGAAGACATGAAAGTGGATTCAATAGAAGGAACAACACTATTATCAAAGTTTTTTAATTCAAAGGTTGTAAGTTTACCAATTAGAGTGTCAATAGTAAGGTTGGATGTAGCTCTTGTTTCATGAATTGTAGAGATCCTGATCTCATAAACTAGCAGCAAAGTTTTGAGAATCTTTCTTATCACTGTTTCATCATCAATCACTCCATCAGATGCTCTAATAGCATGTACCACCTCTTTTAGTCTATTTGAGTATTGTACAATTTTCTCACCTTCTTTCATTCTCATATCATCAAATCTACCTCTTAGGCTTTCAACTTGGGCTCTTTTGACATTCAGATCTCCACTATGTATCAGATTTAACTTGTCCCACATCTTCTTAGCAATATCAAAACCCTTGATGTCTTCAAATTTTGGCATCGGTATAGGCAACAATAAGTTCCATCATAGTGATATTGTGTTGATAGCTATCCTTCATTTGATCAAGAGTTAAGGGACCAGTGGGCGGTTGTATGTAGCCATTCTCCATTAGATCTAATGCAAAATTCCCAATTCTAGATATGTGCAGCTTCATCCAGCTTTGCCATACTATGAAGTTATCTTTGTTCAGCTTTAGTACTTCCCTCTTATACATCTTGAGACCTTTGTGCATAAGTCCTTAAAACTCTGTTATAAGAAACCACAGCTCTGATACCAATTGTTAGAATAACTGAGAGGGGGGTGAATCAGTTATCTAGTGTCCCAAAACAAAATGTATAATTCAAAACAACTTCTTCAATTTTTTCTCCTTGGTAAACAATAATTACTTTCATTGTTTGTGCTTTTACCAATTACTAGTCTAATACCATAACAGTTATCGATCAAATCTAACATGTAACATGCAAATTATGATAACAAACAAATATCACAATCAACACATAATACAAGAGATTTAACGTGGAAACCCTGTAAAGGGAAAAAAACACCTGGGACCGGCAACCGAAAATTGTTCACTCTTCTAAAATGAGGTCGGTTAAGACCCAACCCTATTAAATGTTTACAAACACACTGTTAGGTGTGACCTTGTTAGAGGATTTTAGAGTAGAAGTTATTGTCCAACCAGTAGTCACTCTGGGGTTGACAGGATAACAATGTTCATTTTATGAATGATACATCATAAGACTTTCAGAGTCCACTTGGTTAAGAGATTTTGACTGTATACAATGGTTAAATATGTAACAGTAAATGATCTTCTTTAATACAACTTCACTTGCAGATTATAGATCAATATTCAGTCTATACAAATCCTTCTGATCAATATTTCACTTCAGATTCAATACTGTATCAACTTACCGTCCGTCAGTAATTACTCTATGTAGCTTAGTAATTATTCTGCAGCTTAGTTCTTACTTAACCAATATGATCAGAATGCATGAAAAATTGTTCATTTGATATTCCTATAGTTTCTACTTCTTCCGGCATCATTCCATAATGAAATTCTAGTCTCTTATATAGACGAGTAAATCATTTTCTTCTCCTCCATCAGATTTTTCCTCTTAACCACATTCATAGATTTTGTCACTTCAAACTTTCTCGTCTGATCTATCAATAACACATTTCAATATTCTCCATTAGATCTTCCTTTAATTTTTTTAGTCGTCGATCTTCATAACAAACATTATCAGTTATCACTGAAATTGAGGTACTTTACAACTCATCAATCCTATTAGCTAAACTAATCATTTTTTTCATTTTGTTCCACTTGGTTAACAAAGAAATGCATCGATGAACACTACTTGGTCAATACTTCGATCGGTATACACTACACTCTGTCGGTGTATACTAGAAATGCTTCATTTACCAACAACACTACTTTGTGTCTTTCAGCTCTATACTTCATCATAGATGAATGCAACATAATAAAGTCAATATCATCTAGTCATATATTCAAAAACAAGTTACTCAATGTGTTCCTTATCCTCATCTGTCATGTACATCTTTCCCCATGTAGATTTCTCTATTCTTCATCTCTTTCACCTTTCTTCAGATGTCTTGGTATAGTAACTTACAAGATAAGTGCTATCAAACTAGTTGACATCAATGAAAAAATAATACTAATTTAATCATATTACATATCTAGTTAACAACTCCTCAGTGATCTTTAATCATGGATTCTTCAATCAGATTCCAAATCAGTTGTAGTCCAACAAATGGTGGTCCTCCTAAAAATGAGCCCAAGCAAGTAAAACACACCTCTTTTGCATGTAACAAGCATGGACACATTGCAAGAAACTGTACATAGGTAATACCTTTTAATGTCTACTATTATTCATGCAATAGATTTGGTCATAATTCTATGAATTGCAAGACTAGTAAGAAGAACAAGACTCAACAAGATCAAAGAAATCAGAATCAGACAAATGTTAGAATTTCTCAAAATGTTACATGTTAGATATGTAACTATAATGGTCACTCATCCAGAACATGCAGAATGGTGACTCATGTCAATGCACCAAGGAATAATAGACCTCCAGTCATTTTTCACTCTTGTAACAAGGCTGGACATATCTCAATGTTCTATAAATCAAGGACGCAAGGTCAGGAAAGCCCTAAAAAGATTGAAAAACTAGTTTTGGATCTTGAATTAGAAGTCAAGTTTGTGAAAGCCTCAGAGGATGCAAGCTTGATTTGGTCATAAGAAAAGAAGCACAAAGCTGAAGAGAATGTATTGGATGCATCCCCAATGGACGCACCCTCTACATTTGCATGAATGGTCCACAGGGTCATAGGGGGAGCTAGTTTAGCTCTAGACCCTTGTGTGGCTAGTATACTCATCCTTAGAGTATGTACCTTTGGACTTATGCTTTTGGAGTGTATAGGAACCTTCATGAAAGAGTGCACATGCTAATTTTTAGCAGAGCTCGAGTTTGAATTTTTGAACTGATAGCCTGGTTTACATGATGTACATTAATGAAATATTTTTCACTTTAAATTACATAGAAGTCATTTGATTTCTCATTGCATTCAAATTCAGAGCAATAGGCAAGCAAAAGAGCCTTGAAGTTGTTTTGAAGTCTTGGTGATTGAATCTATCAGAGATTTACTGTAGTTATCAATGTATTTGATCGGTTGCAGTAACCCTAGCTCGTTGCACCAATTTAGAAGCCACCGGATCATCTCTAAGTTTAGTTGGAAAGTGATTAACAAGTAAGTCATGGCCACTCCCATTTTTTATGATGTCGCTAAGAAGAAGAGATATGTTTTCAAGAGGCACCTGTTCAAATCCACCCTAGATGATTTAGAGGGAGCATTCTCCTGCACGCTGATGGGGGTCATGCATGTAGAAGACATAAGGGCTTACATCTATTGTAAGAAGGAACCTATTGGAGTAGATAGGTTAAGGGTGCACATGGACACAATGTTGAAACTAGACAAAATGTTCATGGATGAATACACCAAATGAAATGGTCACCCCATTATGGAATATGCCATGGCATATGAATTCTATGAGACCGAATGGATAAAAATATTGGTAAGCAGAATCCATGATGATTTATTTTGGATTGGAGATGTACCAGTAAGAATCACAAGTGATCTAATACATGAGATGATAGGCCTCTCTAAGATAGGAACCATCCTTCTAGTGGGTAAGGATGTCAAGAAAATGGTGGAGAAAACATGAAAATCTAGAAGTGATAGGTGTGGCATGACTGTTGAGCCTATAGAGAAAGTAGACATCAAATTGATGTCAATGATACTAGGTTATAGATTTTATCACACCAGCAGGGTGTATAGTGTGTCTATGGGAACTATTCTAGCAACCATATGACTTGTGCAAGAAGATGGAGAGTTCAACTTGTGTGAGATCTTGTGTGCATAGTTGATAGACAACATTAAAGCTATCAAACATGACAAAACAAAGATATTCAAATTTGGGTCCCTAATCATCTATATATACCTTCATATAGTTGGTAAAGTGTCAGACTTGTATCTAGAAAAGTCCATTCCAACCATGCCATAGATATCAAACAAGGCATGCACTAAGAGAAGCTTACGAGACTATGTAACCTTGGAATTGAAGACCTTCAGAGAAAGGATGTAGATGAGGTACAAGATTCCTGAGAATGTTGTGGAGAAGTATAAAGACACAATATGCTTTATGGTGGAGACAAAAACTACATGTATGGAAGTCATTGAGCCTAGAACTAAGTGGATTCATCCACTTGGGTTTGAGGTAGAGGAACAAGTTCTTGAAGCCTATGCATAGGTATTGCTATCAGCCCCTAAAGATGATAATGAACCTAGGTGGGGAACATATGAAGAAAAGACTAGAGAATTTGATGCTAAGATAAACAATGTTGGAACAAAAAGAAAAGTTGCAAAGGTCACATCTAAAATATTGAGAATACATGGTGTGTCTCAAGTAGACCTTGATAAGGCAAGGGATGAAAATATTGCCTTATAATTGAAAGGTGCAGCAGAAAAAGAAGAACATGAAGATCCAAAATCAAAGAAGATGAAAACTGATTCAGATGACAGTCAGAAGGATAAAATTGATAATACTCCTTTTGCACCCAAAGATACTCCTCTAGAGTATAAACCAATGGTCAAAAGAAAGAAAGAAGCTAGCACTAGTCATCCATCCTCATGAGTAGTAAGGAGAAATAAAAACATTCAAGCACCTCCTAAGGTAGGATTCAGACCTAGCCTTAAAGTTTTGGGCACAAGAATTGTTGATGAGGGCAGAATTGATCAAGTAGAGAAGTATTATGACACATACAGTGAGATTGACAAATAAAAAATACATAGTATGATTTTCAAACACATAATCAAGTTCAAGAAGACAGTCCTTGAGTTGAAAACCTCTATTCTAGATAAAGTATGGGATATTTTAGAAAACTTAAAGAGAGAAGAAAATGAAGAAGATCTAAGGATCAGAGAAAAAGTATCAAAAGATACTCTACCTGTATGTTCTAAAGAAGAAGAGGCACTAATATTGAATTTGGTGAAGCTGCACCTAAGGACTAAGATGAAAACTCTTCACATCATGAACAAAGACTATGAGAAAATTATGAAGGAAACAAAAAAGGATTTTGAGAAGGTGTTATTAGAACAATAGATAAAACCACCTACTACACCCATCTCTCATGCACCCATTAAGGAAGATAAAGTGGTAGAGCCCACTAATGCACCAATGACAACTCCTCAAGACTTTGCGCCCATAGCATAAACTCAAATAGAAGTAGACAATTTTGTGCCCATGATAGAATCAAACAAAGACAACACTATTATCATAGATAATGTGGAAATAGCCATGGCGGCTACTGATAAGGATTTGGACAAGTTTGAGGAAGCTAAAATCCTATGTAGCAGTACACCTCCCATTTAGCAAGAAGTACTCATAGAAGATGTTTCTGATGAGAAAGAAGAAGAGAAGAAAGAAGGAGAAAAGGAAAAAGAAAGAAAAGATGAAATTGTTGTTGAGATGATCACAGTAAGACAAGAAGTGATGATGGACAACACTCCCATCACTCCTTCCTTTGCATTATTATCAAGTTTGACACTAGACACAAGTATTTTGAATTCTTGGAAAGAAGAAGACCTAATTAAGTTTACCATCCTAGCTATGGAGAAGGCAAATGAGAAGCAAGTCATGAGAAATCCTCTCCTAGAAGAATCAATGAATATCTTGAACAATTTTTTGCCAGAGGATAAGAAAATGCTAAAGGTACATTCAGTTGATGATGTGAGCACAGTCATCTCATAGTTCAAAGTTAATTTTTATAGCTTAGAAGAATTTGGACCATAGTGGTAGAAGATAAATACTTGAAGAAGAGACTCAATGAACTAATGAGAAACTTTTCATTTGACTTAAGTTCACTTAAGTCTAGTCAGGCATCCTTAAAGGAATTTGCATATCAAGAAAGGAAAGTCATTGCAGAATCCATGGATCAGGATAAGCTCACTGATGCCCATCTTAAGAAGATCAAAGATGTAGAAAAATGATTGAGAAGGTGAAGAATTAAGTGCTAGACACATCCACTAATGTGAACATGTGTAACAATGTCTATCAAGGTCAGTTGGACATAATTGAGAAGGTAGAGAAAGAAATGGAGAAGATAAAGTCTAGACAGACTCAATTGAGGAATGCTCTTGCACCCTCACTAGACATTCTTAGTCAGAACATAAAGGAGATTGATGCGACCATGATAACCTATGATCAAGGTATGAGCATAGATTTGGAGAAGATGGAGAAGCTTCAATATGCATTATGCACCCATCTACAGATAGTCAATTCACTGATAACCTTTTGGAAGAAGGAGATCCAGAACCTCAAAATTGCATATTTGGATGTTTTCCCTCAGTAAGTATGTATAGATACATTTTTTGATGCACCTTTTTCATTAATGTCAAAGGGGGAGTTATGTATAGAATATGGAGTACATATATGTATAGGGAGATATAAGATTATGTATAAAGATGTATAGAAGACAAAAAGTTTTTGTATTAAGGGACAATTAGCAACTTGGCCATATTCCTTTGTTGCCATCAATGAAAAAGGGGGAGATTGTTGGAAAGTTTTCTATACTAAAGTATATGACTAGATATAGTGTTCTCATTATGGCAATAAAGTCATATAGCAGTTTGGAGTCCGGACACTTAGTGTAAAGTTCAAAATTCAGTTAAGTGTTGAAGACTGGAAATCGTATAGAGTTCTTGCAGCTCAGAGCATCAGCGCACGTGTGTACGAATGAATATGGTATGCACCCTGGAAGTTAATTTTGTTAGACTATACTTATGCTTAGTCTATGAGTGCATAAGTAGATATGCAAAGATGTGAAAGTTCTAGTCAGTTGAAGTTGCACAGCTAGTGTGTGCCAGCAGAGAATAGAGCATGGAGCCGACAGTTAGCATTTTGGTTTGCAATTATAATTTAATGTTGTAAAGGCTATGTGCCCATTGTATTTAGGTTTTTGACATATGTACATGTATAATTATAAGCACTCTTAAAACAAATCATTTGGAAGCGTTGTTTGTAATTAGTTATAGGGCCGACCTAATTGTTTTGTTTTTATAAGCGCATAAATATAAGGTGTGCCCATTGTATTCAGTATGAAAGTTGAAAGAGAGTTGTGATAAGTAGAGCAAAGGTATGTGAAGATAACATAAGATGTATTAGAGATTTTCTAGAGGTCAAAGCATCAACGCACTAAAGGAACTGATCTGACAAGTAGTGTCATAGTGAACAGTTCAGCTACAGATATAGTGTGTATCTAAAATCAGAAGGTTGTAGCCTTCACCATTTGAGCAGTGAGCTCTAGGACAGTGAGTCCACTCCCCTAATAGGGATCATTGTAAAAGGCTCCTAACAGGGTCTGACCCTTAACAAGGTCTACTATACTTAAAGCATTGTAAAGCTACTCCTAACAGGGTAAAGGATTTTCTAACAAGGATCAGAAAACACTAGTACAAAATATTAGTGGGTATCAAGTCCCACCGGGGTTTTAGCTATTTGGGTTTCCCCGTAAAGATATTAGTGTCATGTGTTGATTTCATGTTTCATGTTTATGTGAATGTTTAATTCAGTTCTTAAGCATTTATGTTTAGCATAAAGATTAAAGTGAAAAGTTAAAATACAATGAACACTGATTCACCCCCCCCTCTCAGTGTTTCCATTCCTAACAAGTCAAACCAATAGTATGTAAAGCATTCAATAAGTGAATATGAATGTTTGAAAACTTTCTTCTCAACTTCCCCAACCACTCCTAATCGGTTAGAGGGATATTTCTATAATCTCCACTATTCCTATCCTTACCAACAATTCTTAAACATAATTTATCTGATATGATAATAACATGCTAAACTGAACCAATGGCATGTTCTTCATGTGGTACAAGGAAGATTTGGCTATCAAATCTTCCTTTGTGCAAGCTGAGCGTGAGAGAAGGTATGTGATTTCTTCATCTTTGATTGGTATCTTTGATGAGCAACGTCTTTCAAGCCTCTGGCATCATATTCGACCACAAATTTCAAATGCATTGCATTTTATTTGATCATGAATGCTTACTAAAATGACCGCATTCTACTAGTGTCATGGCCTAGCCCATGCTTTATCTCCATTATTTGATGTTATTGGTGCTTGTGCTCAAGGATATCGATTCACTATTTTAAAATGTTTGGATTCACGTTTGTTGATATTACAATTCATCATATTAGATAAAGTATTTTTAAGAATTTTTAGTGTCTAAACACTCAACTAATCCCTCTAACCGATTAGGAGTGGTTGGGGAAGTTGAGAGGAAAGTTTTCAAACATTCATATTCACTTATTGAATGCTTTGGAGACTACTGGTTTTATTTTCCATGTGATAATGTTTAGAAGAGATCAATAAAGTATTTAAAGACATTCTTACATGTTTGGAGAGGTTTAAGAGGCACTTACCATGACTATACCCTCACAAACAATGGCATCGATTGGTTTTACTAATTTTCCTTTCTCTATTTTGAGGTTTCCTTTCTCTACCCCAAGGGTACAATTAGAGGGTTCATTGACAAAATTATCATTTGAATGGTTACTATAATATGAATGATTTGATATAGCATATTTCTCATTTTACTTGAAGTTTGAAATAGCTTGTGCTTGTGTTGGAATTCTTGGTAGAAGTGAATGGAAGGAATAGTGTTGGTGTTAGGTTTCATTTATTATTGAGTTCAATGGTTTCCAAGATGTGTTGAGGATTTTTCTCCTTGTTTAATGTTAACTGTTCTTGCACAATCCACTCATACAATAGTGAAATGTTATGTGATTGACAATTTCATACAACTGGTCCTTTGGCGTGTATTAAACAAAATAGAATTTTCAGCATATTATTATCATTCTATTTCTTTGTTCTAAACATGCCATTGGTTTAGTTTTGTAAAAAAAATTTCGTGTACAATATTTTTTTTCTATTTTTTCCATTTGATAACCCTAGTCAACATTTCAAAATAGTGAATAACATCAAATAATGGAGATGAAGCATGGGCTAGGGCACGACACTAGTAGATTAAAACTAAACCAATGACATGTTTATAACAAATAAATAGAATGATAATAATATGCTGAAAATTCTATTCCATTTAATACATGTGAAAGGACCAGTTGTATGAAATTGTCAATCACGTAGCATTTCATTGTTGTATGAGTGGATTGTGCAAGAATAGTTAACATTAAAGATAGCTAGTGTTCTCTTTACTTTCTCAAATCTCTACAAGTCAAGAACATTAGAGTTGTATAATACATTATTATTATCCTCTTTCCATGGGTCCTAGGTCTTTGGGTCCATGGAAATGAAATAGATTGCAAAATACACTTCAAAAGAAAGGAAAAACTTAGCAAATTCAATCTAACTCGCTATAGATGAAGGAACAATCATGCTAATAGTTTCTCTAAGTCTTCCAAAACATTTATTGAACTCCCCTAAAGTCCTATTGGATCCCCAAATTTCTTAATCCAATCAACTTATATTAGGATCATGAGAAACTTCAAAGGATTAAAAACATTACTTGGAACAATCAAATAATTATGCTTTCAAATAATTTACCTATCAACATATCCCTTGCGAGGGAGAGAAGCCAAACACATAAAGAACATGCACATAAACACGGAAACTAAAAAACTTAAATGGAATACACCAAGAAGTACCAAATGATGAATGCTTAATTTTTGTAATGGAAAAGCATCAGAACCGTCCATTTCTAGAACTTGATTTTATAGTCTAAATAATTTTTCTATAGTTGTAATGATTTTTATAGAACTTGATTTTCTAGTCTTAATATTTTTCTATAGTACTCTTAATGATTTTTCTAGAACTTGATTTTCTAGTCTTAATGATTTTTCTATAGTCCTAATGATTTTTCTATGTACTCTTAATGATTTTTCTTTCATCCTAATGTTTGTTGCTCTTCATAAATTAGGCCTTGAATTTGAATTTTTGTTCACTATTTTATTTTAGCTTGATATTTCATTCATTTTTCATATACACAGAGACTACACATGCTGATAAAAAAATGAGCTATTTGATTAAGGTTAACTATTCATGATAGTAAATAGTCAATATTTTTGATGGTATTGCTTGGTGTATTTCATTTTAAAATAATCATGTTTCTATGAGTATGATAAATGTGCCTTTGTGTTGAGAAAATTAGAGTTGAAAAATGGTTGCAAACACATCATCCTTCTTCCATAAAAATTCTAGTCAATGTAGAAGTAACGAGTCATTCCATTCAAGAAAGACCATGTCTGACAATATCAACGTAAAACAAAATAAGGAGTATGCAGAATTTAGTGATTATATCTTCCATTAGAGCCACTTCATGTGCACAAGTGATGAACATGCATATTTTCCTAAGTGCTATTGGGAGCTTACCCAACAACACATGTACTATTGTGAAAATCACCACAAATCTATTTGCTACTGGGTCTAGCTCCCAATATTGCTTGGTCAAATATGCATGTTTTTCACCTGTGCATATACCTTCTATGATCAAATCTTATATGCATAGGTGATGAACATTCAGATTTTTCTAAGTAGTACTTTGAGTAGTCCTCCAACACATTTACTATTGTGAAAATCATCACAAGTCCATTTGTTGGAGGAAATCTCATAGTACACATGTTTAGAGGCTACGTATGAAGGAAACAAGAGAATTTGAAGAGTTGCGAGTCTTAAGATTGTACTTAATATAGCCAAGATTCATTCAATGGTACATTCAAACATGAAACAAACCATTTTAAAACTAGATTAAACTAGTAAACCAAAGGACATACTGATTATAAGTAAACTAGTAAACCAAAGGACATGCTTTTACTACTAAGTCTTTGTTTGTTGGGCATATTGATTATAAGTACTTGAAATATATCACAAATGTTTCTAATTAAGGTTGGTAGGATGATTATGCCTATCCTAAAAAAATACTGTCAAATCATTATGCTTTCAAATCAATTACCTATCGACATATCCCTTGTGAGGGAGAGAAGCCAAACACATAAAGAACATGCACATAAACATGAAAAATGAAAAACTTAAATGGAATACACCAAGAAGTACCAAATGATGAATGCTCAATTGTTGTAATGGCAAATCAATATTAGAACCATCCATTTCTAGTACTTGATTTTTCTATAGTCCTAATGATTTTTCTTATTTCTTGTCTGTGCTTGGTGACATGATTTTGAACATTGTTGACATACTTAAATGGAATACACAATACCAAATGATGAATGGTCAATTGTTGTAATGGAAAAGCATCAGAACTATCCATTTCTAAAATTTGATTTTTTATAGTCTTAACTACTTTTCTATAGTCCTAATGATTTTGAAAATTGTTGACAAAGAGTGTTTCTTTTTTTTTTATTATAGTATAAATGATTTTTTAGTCGTAATGATTTTTCTTATTTATTGTCTTTTGTCCCTTTTTTATTTCTTATGTCCGTGCTTTGTGACAAGATTTTGTCACCTTCTTTTGATGGTATATTTCATTCAGTCTATGTGGAATACTATTTTGTTCACTATTTTATTTCAGCTTCATATTTGTTTCATTTTTCATATACACAGAGACTACACATGCTGATAAAAATGAGCTATTTGATTTAGGTTTACTTTTCATTATTGTAAATGGTTAATATTTTTTATGGTACTACTTGGTGTATTTCATATAAAAATAATAAATGTAGTAACGATGGTGCGATACATTATTGATATATAGGCTCAATGACTCTTGTCAATGTGCCAAACTATGAATGTGGTGGTGGGTAGTGTGTGATGAAGACTTCACGGACACCAAACAACCCTGGACGATAATTTTTGTGCTGCCCAAATAGAAAAAAGGTTGCTCATGTGTATATATTTAATGTTTCTAATGTAAATACTATTCATTATAATATAAGAACTAATGTAGACTGGGCATCACAGGGAAATAATGGATGTAGATACTTTAGTTGGGTCGATGACAACTCATCTTCTTCTATTCGCCCATCTCCACTTATCTGTGATGAAGGATTTGAGTGTAAAACATGTCAAGCTAGGGCAAATTCTAAAATTATATTTTTACGATGCCTTCTCTGTATTGTAATCACATATCTTTGTTGCGACCATATGCAGAGATGAACTCAGGAATTAGTTAGTTTAGTATTTTCATATTGTTACTAATATTTTAATATGGATATGACATAGCTTCTCTTTTCCTTAAGTGCGCATATATATGGTTTACATCTTTTTTTAGAATAATTCTTCATGTTTATGGCTTAGGTGAGCCCCAATCTGCTATCAATCACATGATTTAATGTATAGTTTTTTCTTGGTTATTCCATTTGTTCCTTGACCTTGACTATGGATTGACTCTCATTTTCAAGCTTGAGCGAGGCCTCGCACCACACACCATCCGTAGATTTGTACACAATGCTGATTTACAAATGTAAATAACACATTGAATGTAATCTATGAACATTGTGTGGTATGAAGTCTTGCTGAAGTTTGAGCATCCTCCCTTTATTCTAGTGAGGGATTGGAATGATTTCATTTTGGATGCAAAGGAGAAAGGGGATACTCAAAGAGGAATTACACCAGCAAATGAGAGAAGAAGGTATAAACATTTTAATAATTTTTATTATTAAATAATGAAATTTGCATATACTAGTGTTCTAAGCCTCCTCATTACATGATTTAAGGTCTTAGTCCATGGACAAATTAAATTAGACTTACTATCCAAAACACATAAACACGACAACTAAGAAACATAAATGTAGATTTCACAATAGTTGAGAAACATAATTATAGGCATCATAGTCACAATCTTTTGGAGACAACATAATTGAGTTGTGTACCCAAGCGATGGAGAGAAACTACTGCACCCCCGATTCCAAGTTGAATACATCTATTGGAGGACCTTGTATTCATGAGCAATAAATGTAGTCAACTTGGAATCGAAGGTGCAGTAGTTTCTCTCCATTATCTGGGTATACAACTCAATTACATTGTCTCCAAAAAATTGTGACCGCGATGCCTACAATTATGTTTCTTAGCTGTTGTATCCCAGGACCCCTTATGACCCTTTACGACCATTTACGATCCCTAAGAATACATCATAGAGGTCTTAAAATTTTGTAAAGGGTCATAAGAGGCTCCTAGGAGGGGCCAGATGAGCTTCCACCTTCATGTGGTTGGCCCTGTTAAGTAGAGAATGTTATACTCTTCTCAAAACAAAGAGAAGCTCAATAATTTAAGGTCTCAGTCCATGGACAAATTAAATTAGACTTACTATCCAAATTGGTACATTGATGAGAATCAATGATGGGCTAAAGTTTTTAGATTCTGAGAAGACGTATATGTAGTGGAAATCCATAGAGCAGATATAAAATACTGGAAGAGAAGAATTCCTCATCTAATGTGTGAAATGAAAAAGTGTCTACCTTCAACATTTTTCAATGCACAAGAACACTACCTCATACACCACGTTGAGGAGATTGAAATGTGTGGACCCGTACACACTCGATCAATGTGGATGGTTGAGAGGCACCTAAAAAATTTTATGGATCCATCGAGGTAAGTAAGCTAAATAGATGATATTTCAAATTTAATTATTTACTAATTAGTTTATGTGATGTTAAGTTCCAACATAAAGTGAGTAAATTTGTTTTAAGTAAGAAAAAAATGACAACATGAATGCGTATGAAATTGAAATGTAGCTTGCCAATTCTTTTCATACACAACCTATGTGCATTGATGACAATGAGGATGTGCATCATAGTAATACAAGTAAACATCTTAAATTGATTGGTGTACTAATACAAATTTAATTGCAATTGGTGTTTGGATTAATGTAACAATTTGTATTGCAGCTATAGAGAGTGTAGAGGCCATTAGTAATGAGCAGGTTGAGGTTGAGACTGAGGCCAGACAAACTGACCTCGATGTTGATGATGTGACTATATTAGGTAAAGAGCTATATGATTATGGCCTGTAAAGTACTAAAATACTTTAAAATGTTTTTAATGTTTTTAATTATAGTAAAATGTTTTTAATTTAACCCTTTTATATGTTATTGTAGATGACCCCCCTTTTCATCAACAAAGAACTAGGCATGCATTGAGATCTAATGAGAGGGTAGATGATCATCATGATCTAATGTGAGGTTTGTTAGAAGTGGGGGTATGACATGCTGGCTGGATTATAACATATTGACACTTACACCATGAAGAAGACAAATGATTAAATAGAAAGAGAGGACCAACTGAACCATCTTGTGGTAAATCTATATCACATTGAGAAACAAGTTCAAGACTCAAGAATCAAAACAATCAAAAGCTTCTTCAAGACCATGAATGATCAACAACATTCCATTAGAAAAAGAAAACACTAATCTATGTTATCATTAAGCCATAAAATGTCTTTAAAGTTTAGAAGCATCACAAAAACTTTCAAGAAACATAGTACTATCCAAAATATGTCTTTCAAGTTTATTTCTAATGATTATGATGATGTTGATGTTGATGTCTATAATTTATTTCACTTACTAATGCTTGCCTAGATTGAATTTTGAATTGCCAGGCTAGAGAATGTTTTCAAAGTTTAGGGTCTCTTATACATGATACTCTTAGTTACAGCTCAAATGCAACTCAACATATTTTTGATACTGGGCAACCCACTGTAGAAACTCATCCACAAGTGAAATTTAATGTTGTGAATCTTGGCATTGTTAATGTTATTACTTTTCCTCACATTTCATATTTGTGAAAATGTTTCTTGGCACTATCTTCTTTTTAAATTCCTATATTTGAAACTTTTTAGATTATTAACTTAAGCATTACATGTATTTGTTCAAAGTTTATTCTAACACTATACTATATCTTATTCTTATTAAAATGTTCTTTGTTGTGGGGTAGAAGGTCAATCTTCATTGTCTTCATTGTGGGGGACAGTGAAGATTTCTCTGACAAATAGTAGGTCTTCTTTAGTATCTTATAATAACATGCTAAACTAATAAAGGTGTTATGGGGATTTAATCTAAAATTAATAATAGATTAAGCATATTATTACTATACTTAAGGTTCCATTTAAATTCATTTAACATAAAAAACAAATTTACAAAACTGAACTAATGGCCTGTTTACGACAAAGATGTGTTGACGAGTTTGCTCCTTGTTTAATGTTAATTGTTCCTACACAATCCACTCATAAAAAAGTGAAATGCTATGTGGAAGGGATGGTTGATAGTGTTCCTTGAGGGAAGGAGGATTTTGAAAGACTTGTTATAATTTTATTGTGTAATTCCAATATGTTTGGATGCAGGGCGGATGAGGAGAATGAAGGATCACTCACTGATTGCATGATAACCCAGTTTTGAAGGGTCACTGGTTGAGGGGACAATCAAGGTCTAGATGATTGGGACATTGGAGGACCCTATTTATTTGTATTAATTTCTATTCAAATTGGATGCATGTATTTCTTATGGATTATCAGTTGCTATGTATCCTACAACTGCATTTGTAAATCTGCATATACTTCTCTAGGGTTGTAAGCCACTTAGAGATCAAAATTGAGAAACTAAATCAAAAAATTTCTTTGTCCTATTTCCTTTTAACAAAATCTCAAATATCAATGATACAATACATTTGATTCCCTAAGCTATCAATACAAATGATGTCTAGCTAGAAGCTCATGGGCTGTCCATTTGATGACCACAGTCAACATTTCAAAATAATGGATATCCTTGAGCACAAGCACCAATAACATCAAATAATGGAGTTAAAGCATAGGCTAGGGAATGACACTAGTAGAATGTGGTCATTTCAATGATAGCAATATACAATGGCATCATTAAACATGCCAGTAATATCAACAACGTGAATCAAAACATTTGAAAACCAATGGCATGTTTACAACAAAGGTCTAATAGAACTCCCAACAATTCTTAAACATACTTTATCTGATATGATGAATTCTTAAACAATTAAGGTTGGAGTAGACATAGTTATCACACATTTTTTTGTGTGGTACAAGGAAGATTTGGCTAGGTCAAATCTTCCTTCATGCTAGCAGTCTACAGAATTAGACCTTTATTAATAATTGATCATATCAGATAACTAGTATGTTTAAGAATTGTTGGGACTGGTCCTTTGGTGTGTATTAAATAGAATATAATTTTTAGCATATTATTATCATTCTATTTCTTTTTTGTAAACATGCCATTGGTTTAGTTTTGTAACTTCACTATTGTATGAGTGAATTGTATAGGAACAATTAACATTAAACAAGGAGCAAACTCCTCAACACATCTTGGAAACCATTGAATTCAATAATAAATGAAACCTAACACCAACACTATTCCTTACATTCACTTCTACCAAGAATAAAGCATTTAATCCATTCAACATTATATATAATCATTAGACAATTACATTTTCTGACAGTGTAGAGGAACAGTCACGACCAAAATGATCAAAACTACTTTCACCCTTGCACAAGCTATTCCAAAATTCAAGTAAAATGAAAAATATGCTATATCAAATCATTCATATTCATAGTAACCATTCAAATGATTATTTTGTCAATGAATCCTCTGACTGTACCCCCGCGACAAAGAAAGGAAACCTCGAAATAGAGAAAGGAAACTTAGTAAAATGAGTCTATGCCATTGTTTGTGAGGGTACAGTCATGATAAGTGCCTCTCAAACCTCTCCAAACATGTAAGATTGTCTTTAAATACTTTATTGATCTCTTCTAAACATTAACCAAATCAAACCTACATTTGAATCCATACACAATAACCCCAAAATGAAGGGTTTTGTATCCTTTAATGAATCTCAGTCACTCATAATGCATGGACAGTCAAACTAGTAGTCTCCAAAGCATTCAATAAGTAATTGGATTGTATTTAATACACACCAAAGGACCAGTTGTATGAAATTGTCAATCACATAGCATTTCACTGTTGTATGAGTGGATTGTGTAGGAATAGTTAACATTAAACAATGAGAGAACTCCTCAACACATCTTGGAAACCATTGAATTCAATAATAAATGAAACCCAACACCAAAAATATATCTCCCATTCACTTCTACCAAGAATAAATCATTTAATCCATTCAACATTACATATAATCATTAGACATTTACATTTCTTGGCTGCATACTAGAGGAATAGTCATGACCAAAATGATCCAAATAGTTGAAAATAGTGAATCGATATCCTTGAGCACAAGCATAATTAACATCAAATAATGGAGATAAAGCATAGGCTAGGGCATGACACTAGTAGAATGCGGTCATTTCAGAGAGCATTCATGGTCAAATAAAATGCAATGCATTTAAAATTTGCAGTCAAATATGATGCCAGATGCTTGAAAGATGAAGAAATCACATACCTTCTCTTGTGCTCAACTTGCACTCCTTTTCTCCTACTCCTCTATCCAATCAAAATAAAAATGATGAGGCCGTTTCACTTTTTTTTTTCATAGCCAAATCTTCCTTGTACCACATGAAGAACATGCCATTGGTTCAGTTTTGTAAATTTGTTTTTTGTGTAATTAGTAATTGGCAGATTAAATGCAAATAACCTTTATTAGTTTAATTAGCATGTTATTATCATATCAAATAAAGTATGTTTAAGAATTTTTGGGACTGGTCCTTTTGCGTGTATTAAACATAATATAATTTTCAGCATATTGTTATCATTCTATTTCTTTGTTCTAAACATGCCATTGGTTCATTTTTGTAGATTTGTTTTTTGTGTTAAATGCATTTTTCATGAGGAGGTGTCTTCTTCTGAGGAGATTAATGAAGATTGTGCACCTCAAAAACCAATTCATAAGGTACCAATCATGTTTCCTATTTGCTTATATTTTTGGATTGGTAAATCTCCTTATAAGTTTTATGTCCTTTATTTTGATTACTATGGATGAGATATATATCTCACATTTAACATTCAACTTCTTTACATTTTAGAACATGTAGTGTTTTTTTTTAGGATTTTACCAAATGAACTTTTAACATAAACTGAAAACACCAAACTGATATCTTTCCCTTTCAACTTGACAAAATATTTGCATTTGACCAATAACTGCAAGCAACTGAATGATAAATCCACATACCTGTATCTTTCTAAAATACTTGGAACATCAAAAATATGGTTGTGGATGCTGCCATGATTTTTATCTACTGAATATGGGAAAAAAAGCACCAAAAAGAATCGAATAGAAAACACGATTGGTCATTTCAGAGAGCATTCATGATCAAATAAAATGCAATCCCTTCTCTCGTGCTCGATCAGCTTTCACCCGCTCATTTTCTCCCACTCCTTTTCTCTATAATTGAAATCAAAATGATTTGGTCATTTCAAAATAGTGAATCGATATCCTTGAGCACAAGCCCAATAACATCAACTATTTTGATCTGTGGGTACCCTAATGTTGGCAAGAGTTCTTTTATTAATAAGATTACTCTGCAAGCTTGAAGAAGTGGTATATTTTGGAAAATGAAGAGTGGAAAGATGGTGATATTCCTAAGATCATGGATAGACATAATGTTGCAGACAGAATGGGAAGACATCTTTATAGCCTGGCCCTAGATCCTTCGACAATTGAGGTAGGATCTAGACCTAGGCTAAAAAGATGTCTTCCTTACTGTTGTGGAATATAGGCTCTGCTACTGCAATAATGATAGACTATGATGTAGATATCACAATAGTTGAGAAACATAAATGTAAGCATCATGGTCATAATTTTTTGGAGACACAACATTTTTGAGTGCTGTTCCTAGATGATGCAAAACAACCACTACTTTGCATTGTCTGGAAAAACCACTCAATTATGTTGTGTCTTCAAAAACTTGTGACCATGATTCCTACATTTATGTTTCTTAGTTGTTGTGTCCCAGGACCTCTTATGACCCTTTACAACCTTTGACGATCCCTAAGAATACATCTTAGAGGTCTTAAAATGTCGTAAAGGGTCATAAGAGGCTCCTAAGAGGGGCCAAGTGAGCTTCCACCTTCACGTGGTTAGCCTTGTTAAGTAGAGAATGTTAAAATATTCTTGAAACAAAGAGAAGTTCAATAATTTAAGGTCTCAGTCCATGGAGATGCTAAAAAAATGATGAGAATCAATGATGGAGAGTTTTTAGATTCTGAGAAGACATATATGGAGTGGAGGCTAGATTGAGTACCAGTGTAGAGATGATGATTCAGTAACCTACATCTATAAAACTTTCACAATTATCCCTTCTTTGGCCTCCACTCATTCATCTTCTCAAAAATAGTCATCTAGAAACTTTGGATACTATTTCTCATCCATGAATGAAATGTGCCAGTGATCATATAAATTTACTTTAGGCCTCAAGTATTGATGAGATGTACAAGTGTAAAATTGTTTTGCAAGACTAGGATCAATTTGTGCAGTGTACATAAATGCAAGGTGGTGATTATTCTCGATGATCAACATGTATAAGTCTTCCAGGCCTTACCTAGTAGCTAGGACTAAAGATAACACATCTCAAGAGACCATCATAGGTTGTCTCTTTCTTCGGTCTATATTATTGACAAAATGTTTTACCTTTCATTAGCTCATCAAATCCGGGGATTTGAAAGAATTTAATAGAATATTTTCATGACAACATATATTATTTAAGTTGACATTGCATGAATTTATCTACTTCGCTCACTTGTAGACTATGAGGATGGTGATAAAGAAGCATCTCCTCCCATGGCCATGCTTCTTTATCACCATCCTCATAGTCTACAAGTGCATGAAGTAGATAAATTTGTGCAATGTCAACTTAAATAATATACATTGTCATGAAAATATTCTATTAAATTCTTTCAAATCCCCAGATTTGAGGAGCTAATGAAAGGTAAAACATTCTGTCAATAATATAGACTGAAGAAAGAGACAACCTATGATGGTCTCTTGAGATGTGTTATCTTTAATGTGCATATCTGTTGATTTTTTGACACTTTAATATAATTCATTCTGATTATAGTACTATGCATCCAACATAATTTCCCGTCGGAATATAGGCCAACACGTGGCCTATCCGATAGATAAAATGTCAGAGAAAAATACTTTACAACAATTATTCCGATAGTAATGCTATGTCACCGACGGGTTTATCTATCGAAAGTTGGTTGCAGATCTGTCGCTATTCCAACAGTTCTAATGTTGGAAAGGATATCTTTTCGACAGTTAGTTCTGACAATGATTGTATATTTCTAATAGGGCTTTGTGTTATAATTCCGATAGATGGACCATAGGAAATGCCATAACAAAGTTGTTATCATGTGCAAGTTTTCGATGTAATCGGATGTCGGTAAACAGATGGATATCTCTTCTGTCACAATTTCCAACTCAAAAATAGCGACAGATAGATGTGTTGAAATGCTGACAAATGAGCATTGCAAATCTGACAAATGGCCATCAAAATTTGACCTCAAATGTACTAGTGAAAGAAAATGAGATAGCCTTTATTTGCCAAGTTACCTGATAAAAACCTTAACCTTAGTTATATCTCAAGATTACATGCTGACCATTGATCTTTCTCATCATCCATGGCTATCACTGAATCACCAAGTATATAACTTAACTCACCTTTAATCAATTGATTCAGTGACGAAGGAAAAATGTGACTTGCCTTTAACTATGGTCAGATTTGGAGATTATATGAACAAAGAAAACTTGTATTTGCTGAACATTTGGCTAAACCCTAGTTTGATTTAGAGAATAAGCACACACTATCAATCCTACTATCATCATATGGTCCTCTTTGATTCACTAGATGTTTCATGACTTAGCCGTTTCATTTGGAGATCAAGAGATAACCATGTTTGCTAGTTCATTGAGTGTTTATGCACTAACCACTAGAATCAAGAGAACACATGAACACTCAATCACCAAGTCACTGAATCTATGTCTTAACTATCGTGCCTAGAGTTGATGCTAACCCTTGACTTAACCCAAGCCATCTAGAGAATAAGAGACCAAAGAAAACTCAAAATCAATGGATTTTTACTTAACCTTGGGTTTCATTACAAGAACATGTGCCAGCCACCTATCATGATCAACATCGATGGTCCACATTCAATCTTTGAATGTTAGCATACTTGACTGGATCATTTGGAGATTCAGTGACTGAAGGAAAGCATAACCATTCACCAAGTAGCTATATTTTAGGAACTTAGCCACCAAGATCAGAAGAATACATGAACACTACATTCACCCAATCACTGAATGAAATGACTAACTACCCAAAAACTTGGAGATTAAGAGGATGCCTCGGTCACGTATTCACTAAAGAGAAACATAACAACCTTGGTAATGAAATAAGACATGTGCATAAAGGGGACTTAAGTGGCTCAAAAAGGTAATGAGGAAATAGACCTTGGCTAGGGTTTTTGGACTTAAACAATTTCATGAAGCCCTAAGGGATGAATAAAACCCTATTTCTCAAACCTTCAAATAGCCATATCTCTCTATTTTTTGTACTTGAGAACATGTGATCTTAAATGGGGCTTGGACACATTATAAAATATCCCTAGCCAAGGGCACAAGCCATGAAACTTGATATATTTTCTTCACACATCAAAACAAGTTGCAGCTAGGGCATGATAATTTTCTAGGGTTTTAGCAGGAATAGACCATTTTCATTGGATTTTGGCTATGACAGGAAAATGGGCTAACATGTTATTTAAATGTATTCATTTTTGTATACTAAGAGGATCAATGAGAAATAATTTGATAAAAGAGAAACATAGTAGTGGTTTGGCTGGACATTTTGGCATTGACAAGACATTGAATTTGCTTAAGGAGAAATACTTTTGGCCATAGTTGTATAAGGATGTTCAAAAATTTGTGAAGAGTTGTAGATTTTTTCAAGTTGCAAAGAGAGTAAGTCAGAATACTGGATTGTATATACTAGTTTTTTTTCCTAAGAAAACTTGGATTGATATAAGTATGGATTTTGTTCTTGGCTTACCAAAGATAGTAAGAGGTAATGATTCTGTATTTATTGTTGTGGATAGATTTTCTAAGATGGTACATTTTATACCCTATAGAAAGACATCAGATGCAGTGCATATAGAAGATCTTTTCTTGAAGGAAATTGTTAGATTGCATAGATTACTGAGGAGTATCATCTCTGACTCAGACAATAAGTTTGTTGGTTACTTTTGGAAGATTCTTTGGGAAAAGTTGGGCACCGAGTTGAAATATAGTTCCACATTTCACCCATAGACTGATGGATGGATAGAGGTTATGAATAGAAGTTTGAGTAATCTTTTGAGATGTTTAGTTGGAGATAAACCAAGTAATTGGGATTCTGTGTTGGCACAAGAAAAGTTTTCATATAATAATTTAGTGAATAGGAGTACTAGAAAAACACCTTTTGAGATTGTTAATGGAATACAACTGAGAGGTATATCATATTTGAAGGATATTGTTGGTGAAGAAAAGAGAAGTGTTGAAGGAGTAAAGTTTTATGAGTTCATGAAGACATTGCACAAGGAAGTGAAACATAAGTTGGAAAGTAATAATAAAAAATACAAAGATAGAGAAGATAGATCGAGAAGACATAAGAATTTTACATTTGATGATGAAGTAATGGTTCATTTAAAGAAAGGTAGATTTCCTACTGGAACATATGAAAAGTTGAAAATGAATAAATTTGGTCCTTGCAAAATACTAAGGAAATTTGACAATGAAAATTCTTATGAGATTGAGTTACATGATGACATGGCTATATCACCTATATTCAACATTACAAATTTTTTTGAGTATTATGAACCTGATGATGACATGACAATATCGAATAATTATCCTAAGAAGTGGACATAAGAAGTTGAACAAATTTTTGAACAAAGAGTTGGTAGAAGCACAAGAGGAAAGGAGTACATGGAGTATCTAGTAAAATGGAAGAACATACTGATTGAAGACAGTTCATAGATTTCACAATCTGAGATAGATTCAGCTAGGGTTTTACCTACTACATGATTTGGAGAATCATTTCAAACAACTCCAGGTGTCTAATGCAGGAGCTGTTAGGAATAGTCCCAACAAATAACTGAGAGGGGAGGGGTGATTTAGTTATCTACAAGATTCAATTCTTTTCCAATTAAGTATAGGATAACATTAAGCACATACACAATAAGAAAACACTTAACACAACACCACAATTTTGGTTATGGGGAAAACCAAATAGGTAAAATTCCCGGTGGGAATTAGAACCCACTATAAACTACACTAGAATATAATAATCCCTGTAAGAAGATCTTACAACCCTATTAAGAGTCTTTTACAAATAACCTTGTTAAAGGTGAGGACACATTGTCTAGGAGCACACTACTCAAATGATGAAGGATGCAACCTTCTACATAAAAGATACACACTATATCTAGATCTTGGTGAACTAGAAAGTAGACCTACTATCTTGATCAGTTCCAATGAATAGCATAAACTCTTTGCTTCTTCACATAGATATTTAACTGATGATTGACAATCTTAGTACATTAACATCTTCTACACTTCTCTTTCAATCACACTTAGCATTCACAACTGACTTGTTATAAGTATCTTTCTCCAAATGATATAATCAATTTGGCCTATTAGAACCTTCTTGAAATCATATTAGAAAAAAAATATAAATCTTCAATAACATCTCCAATGGCTATACCAAGCACACAACATAAAAATGATTGTGCAACTCAATATGAGTAGATGTGTCACTTCACACAGTTGGCTCTACCAAATTAACTGAAACTTTATTCTCAATCTGAAATACGTTATGCACTCTTAACCAAAAATTCTTAACTCATCTCTAAACACAAAACCAAACACATATATCAAAATGATAGGCACAACTTGTTAGGAATAGTCCCAAGAGATAACTAAGAGGGGGGGGGGGGGGGTGGGGTGAATCAGTTATCTAAAAGATTCAATTATTTATCCAATTAAGTATACTTAAACATAAAGGATAAACACAATGAAAGAACACATGAACAAAACACCAATATTTTGGCTACGGGGAAACCTAAATAGGTAAAAACCCCGGTGGGACTTGATACCCACTAATATTCTGTACTAGTGTATAATGATCCTTGTTAGAAGATCCTTTACCCTATTAGGAGTAGCTACATAATATATTAAGTATAGTAGACCTAGTCAAGGGTCAGAGCCTGTTAGGAGTCTTTTACAATTTTTCCTATTAGGGGAGAGGATGCACTGTACAAGAGCTCACTGCTCAAATGGGTGAAGGCTACAACCTTCTAAATAACAGATACACACTATATCTGGATCTTAGTGAACTACACTTTGACCTACTATCTAGATCAATTCCAATGAATAGCACAAGTACTTTACTTGGTCACATAGACCTTCTTCTGATGGCTCAACACTTCACACACTCTGCTCTACTCTGCTTAATCAACCATGAACCACACTCAAGCAATCACAAATGACTGCCTATAAATATCTTTCCTCCAAATGATATAATCAATTCAACCTATTAGAACCACCTTGAAATCATATTAGAGAAACCATAACAAACTCTAATAAAATTTCTATCAACTCTACTATGCATGCAACACATTCTAGGACCTGTCCAATAAGCTAATTGTAGATGCATGCTACACACTGTTAGCTCTACCAAAATAACTGGATCTTTCTCTGTAAGCTGAATTAACTCATGCACTCTTAACCAAACATCAATAACACTTCTACAAGCTTAACTCAAAGGGAAGATAGGCACAACTCAAGAACTAATAAAATCTCTATCGACTCTTCTAAACAAACACATGAAATTGCTGCTGGCAAATAGTGACTACATAACTTCACTTCTACTCATCAACAGACTATGCATCCATAACTAAAAAATAACTAATATTTCTTCAACATATATCCAAGTGTGCAAGGCTCCATGATAACTATATGGACAACCATACACAGAACACTATCTGTTACTCTGTTAGGAACACTGATGACACCAGCTACTATATAACTGTCTGTACTAATAGTTAACCTCCACACCCATGATATCATGATGATATCATGTCCATGCTTCATATACTAAGAGCTTACTACATAAGACTTCCATGTATGCTACTTTCCATATGTTGTCATCAATGACAAACATATAGTCAGAATTGGCCTACTGGAAAATCTCAAACAATCTCCCCCTTTGGCATTGATGGCAACATGTGGAATGAAAAACCACCACCAAACCAAATGAACATTTATTTTATAACATTCTCCATTTCCTCTTCAAAACTCCCCCAAAGATGAATCCTCCATCTGCTATAATATTTTCCAATATTCTCCATTGACTTAATTGAATTGTTGTCATAGCTAAATGCTACTCCCCCTTAGTATATTACTCCTCCTTTTTACTTCTATTTTTCATGACTCTATATATTACTCCCCCTTTGACATCAATGAAAATGAGTTCCATTCATTTTAAGCACCGGTACTACTCCTGAGGTAGAGTAGTCAACCTTCCACCAGTCCCTAAGGACTGATGCCTTTCCTTCTTTCTTCTAAGAAGAATCAAGGAAGGGAATTACTCCCAACTTCTCCTTGATATAGTCAAAAGTATCCTTAGGTAAGGGCTTTGTGAATATATCTTCCAACTGATCTTTAGTACTCACATAGTCCAACTTAACTTCTTTCTCTACCACTTTCTCTCTTAGGAAGTGATACTTAATATCTATGTGCTTTATCTTTGCATGCATCACAGGGTTCTTTGACATATTAATAGTGCTAGTGTTATCACAGTGAATAACAATAGGATAATGAATCTGAATTCCAAAATCCTTTATCATCTTCTTGATCCAAACAATTGTAGAACAATTCAAGGCTGCTGCAACATACTCCACTTCTTCTGTTGACTGAGAAATACAATTTTGTTTCTTTCTTGTCCAAGTGACAAGTCTATCACCAAGAAACACTGCTCCACCTAATGTACTCTTTCTGTCATCAACTCATCCTACCCAATCTGCATCAGTGTATACATGAAACTCAACATTTTCTAAGTTAGGATACCATAGACCATAATCTATAGTTCCCTACAGGTATCTAAATATTCTCTTTACTGCCATGAGGTGACTTTGTTTAGGCTCCGCTGCAAATCTTCCAACTATGCCAACTGCATTGGAAATATCAGGTTTAGTCTGAGTAAGATATATGAGTTTACCAATCATAGACTTATACAATGTTATATCTACCACTGGTGAGTCATCTTATTTTGTAAGCTTCCATCCAGTGATCATAGGGGTTCCTACTGGTTTGCAATCGTCCATCTTGAATTTCTTCAGTATTTCTTTCACATACTTGGACTAATTAATAAAAATCCCTTTTTTTTTCTGCTACACATTTAGTCCCAAAAAGTATTTGATAGGACCAATCATACTCATCTCAAACTCATTCTACATTTCTTTTTCAAATTCAGCACTAAGCTTGTCATTACCTCCAAAGATAATGTCATCAACAAATACAGCTACAAGTATAAAACCCTCAGATGTCTCTCTAATGAATAGATTGCAATCTTCTTCTCCTTTCTTGAATCTAATCTTTGTTAAGTATCCATCTAGTCTCTCATACCATGCTCTAGGGGCTTGCTTAAGTCCATAGAGGGCCTTCTTCAATCTACATACCATATCAAGTTTGTCTAATAAGGTAAATCCTTCTGTCTACTCAATGTATACTTCTTCTTTCAAGTCTCAATTCAAGAATACTAACTTGACATCCATCTGATAAACTTTAAAGGTTTTGACTATAGCATAGGCTAAAAACAACTTAATAGCTTCTAATCTACTCATAGGTGCAAATGTGTCTGAATCATCAATGCCTTCTCTTTGCGCATATCCCTTACATACTAATCCTTCTTTGTTTCTTATTGTTGTACCATATTCATTCATCTTATTTCTGAATATCCACTTTGTTCTAATCACATTCTTGTCACTAGGTCTTGGGACCAGTTCCCAAGTGTCATCTTTAATAATCTGATCAAGTTCTTCTTTCATAGCATCATGACAATCTGAATCATTACAAGCATCTTCAACACTTAAAGGTTCAATATGAGATAGTAAACATACCGCTTCATTGCTAGCTAAGTTCTTTGCTTGTGATCTTGTTAAGACTTTGCCACTCTAATCTCCAATGATGTTTGCCTTGGATTGATTTCTTGATGTAAACTTTGGAACTTTAGGTGATGTTGAATCATCAGCCTTAGGAGTATTTTCTTCACTTGTCTTAGGGTCATTGAATAATACATCAATACTATCAAGCATTTCCTCAATGACTGTCTCACTAGTGGAGGATCTAGGTTCTTCTTCAATCATGGGTGAGTAATCATGATATCTTTCTTGCATCATAAACTTTTCATCAATCTTTACATGAGCACTTTCTATGATCTTTTTCAATCTTAAATTGAAACATCTATAAGCTTTACTTTTAGTAGAGTAACAAAGAAAATAACCTTCATCATTTCTTGCATCAAGCTTTCCTACTACTTCATCCCTCTTGATGTAGCACTTTCTAACAAAGATTCTAAAGTATTTTACTATGGGAACATTACCAAACCATAGCTCATATGGTGTTTTATCAGCACCTGGCCTTAATTGAATTCTATTGATGGTATAGACTATTGTATTGACCGCATCTCTCCATTAGGTGTGTGCAACTTTTCCTTCTATCATAATGGTGCACATTGTATCAAGAATGATCCCATTCCTTCTTTTTGCAATTCCATTCTGTTGAGGGGTTCTAGGGGCACTTAACTATCTCTTTATGCCATGTACTTCATAGTACTCATAGAATCTGTCAAAGGTGAATTCTCCTCCTCTATCTAATCTCAAACATTTTATCTTTAGTTCAGATTCATTCTCAACCTTAGCTTTGAATATTTTAAAATTCTCAAAACATTTTGACTTGTCTTTTAATAATGCAACCCACATCATCCTAGTATAATCATCAACAAACAAAATGAAATACCTTTCACCATAGTATGATCTTGTTTGAGTTGGACCACATAGGTCTATATGAATCAAATCCAGCTTGTTCTTTATTGAATTCTGCTTGCTCCTAAAAGAATTTCTTACATGCTTTCCCATCACACATTCCCTGCATATAGTATCAACTAGCTCTGCTATGCTAGGTAGATCTCTTACTGCCTTAACATTTCTTATCTTTACTATGTTATCAAAATTGATATGACATAGTCTTTTATGCCACAACCAACTGTCATCAATTTTAGCAACAAAATAACTTGCTTCTGAATTGAGTTGAAAAACATTACCTCTTGTCTTTGAGCCTGATGCAATCATAACACCATCTTTGTTGTCAATGATGCATTTGTCATCTTTGAACTCCAACTGATACCCTTTTCCAAGTAACTGTCCAACACTGAGAAGGTTATGTTTCAAACCATCAACATAAAGAACATCATCAATACTCTTCTTTCCATCCAAAGTGATGGCTCCTTTACTAACTATGGGTTTAGGAGTGTTGTCTCCAAATCTGACCATACCTCCATTGTATTTGTCCAAATTAAAAAACCTTCCTTTATCACATGTCATGTGATGTGAACAACCACTGTCTATAATCTAGTCTATCCTTATGTTAGCTTGTTAAATCAATGCTAGTTCTTGATTTTCTTTCTTATCTTCATGAACTATCTTGTTATTCATTTTGTCTATTAAAGAAATGAATCCAATTTCTTCTTCACCAGATTCTTCATCTGAAACTCCATCTCTGGAATAGTAGCATTCCTTAGAGTACTTAGGCTTGTAATCCTTCTTGAACTTTTTAGCTCTAGTAGGACACTTAGATGCAAAGTGACCGATCTTATTACATGAAAAGAAATTAAATGGTAATTGACCTTCATATTTTCCTTTTCCTTTCTTTTCTCTTTTGGAAATCATAGAAATAAAATAATCTAATGTTTTCTCTTCATCATCATCTTCAAAATTACCAGAAGTGTTTGCAGATTTCTTACCATGAACTATTGCTTTGAAAGCTGTCTCACTCTTTGGTTCTGTCTTCAATCTTGAAATCTCAAAAGCTGAGATTTTTCTAATCAAGGTCTCTCTCTTGAAATTTTATGTAAGGTGCATGGTCTCATTAAGGATGTTGATCTTTCTTTCATATTCTGGAGTAAGAGTAGTCATTAACTTGTCCATAATGTCCTCTAAAATCTCTCCACCATTGTTCCTGATTCCAGCAACTGCTTCATTAATCCTCTGATTGTAAGCTCTGATATTTTCTTTAGGTAGTATCTCTAATGCATTGTATCTTTTCTTCCATGTATTTTTTCATGTATCCTTTTCTTGTTTGTCTCCTTCAAATATGTCTTCTAGGTGCTTCCATATTTTATGGGTTGTATCTATCTTTTTTACTTCTAAAAATTCACCATCAGATAGGGTGCTGATAAGGGCTTCTTTAGCAATATCATTCTAATGAAATAATTCCTTTTGTGTGTCAGTAGCATCATCTTTTGAAAGGTCTTCTAAAGTAGGAATCTTGGATGCTTTGATAGTTACATTAAAAACTTCAAAAGCAATGCACTACAAATGACTCACCATCTTGTTCTTCCAATCAAGATAATTCTCTCCATCAAACTTAGGACTCTCTTTCCTAAAGTATGCCATCTGATCAACCTCAAGCTATTAAAATTTATCTCTGAGGCACTTGTCACTGATACCAATTATCATGAATAGTCCCAAGAGATAACTGAGGGGGGGGGGTGAATCAATTATCTACAAGATTCAATTATTTATCCAATTAAGTATACTTAAACATAAAGCATAAACACAATGAAAGAACACATGAAGACAACACCAATATTTTGGTTACGGGGAAACCCAAATAGGTAAAAACCCTGGTGGGACTTGATACTCACTAATATTTTGTACTAGTGTATAATGATCCTTGTTAGAAGATCCTTTACCCTGTTATGAGTAGCTTTATAATATATTAAGTATAGTAGACCTAGTCAAGGGTCAGACCCTGTTAGGAATCTTTTACAATTGTCCCTGTTAGGGGAGAGGATGCACCATCCAAGAGCTCACTGCTCAAATGGGTGAATGCTACAACTTTCTAAATAACATATACACACTATATCTAGATCTTGGTGAACTGCACTTTGACTTATTGTCTAGATCAGTTCCAATGAATAGCACAAGTACTTTACTTGGTCACATAGACCTTCTTCTAATGGCTCAACACTTTGCACACCTTTCTTTGCTCTACTTAATGAACCATGAACTACACTCAAACAATCACAAATGACTGCCTATAAATATCTTTCCTCCAAATGATATAATCAAGTCGGACTGTTAGAACCACCTTGAAATCATATTAGAGAAACCATAAAAAACTCCAATAAACATTATGTTGGCTCTACTATGCACGCAACACATTTTGGGACTTGTCCAATAAGATAATTGTAGACGCACGCTACACACTGTCGGCTCTACCAAAACAACTGGATCTTTCTCTATAAGATGAATTAACTCATGCACTCTTAACCAAACATCAATAACACTTGTCCATGATTAATTCAAAGGGTTCATACCCTAAAGATAGGCATAACTCAAGAACCAATAAAATCTCTGTTAGCTCTTCTAAACAAACATAGGAAACTACTATTGGTGAATAGAGACTACATAACTTCACTTCTACTTGTCAACAAACTATGCATCTTCAACATATATCCAAGTGTGCAAGGCTCCATGATAGCTGTATAGACAACCATACACTAAACACTATCTATTACTCTGTCAGGAACACTACTGACACTAGCTACTATATAACTGTCTATACTAACAGTTAACCTCTGCGCCCATGATATCATTTCCATGCTTCATATACTGAAAGCTTAGTACATAATACTTCCATGCATGCTACTTTCCATATGTTTTCATCAATGACAAACATACAGTCAGTACTGGCCTACTGGAAAATCTCCAAAACAACTACTAAAACAATATAAACACTATCAGCTCCATCAGATAAACTCAGGAAACTGTAACTGGCAAAATAGAAACATCATAACTTAGCTAGTACAACATAAATAACTCTGTTTCCATAAAAATAGCTCCAAAAACATGTCTAAAACATAAATATAAACGCACAAGGCTCCAACATAACCATACTGAAAATCACATACAAAACTCTGCTTGTAACACTTCCAGGAACACTACTAATATAAACAACTGCACAACTGACTGCACTTAGAGTAAACCTCTGCATCTATGATATCACATTGATAACATATCCATTCAACATATGCTCAAGGCTCTTTGCATAGAACTACAACACACATGTCTTACCATATGTTGTCATTAATGAGAAACATATAGTCAACACTGGCTTGCTGGAAAATCTCCAACAATCTCCCCCTTTGGCATTGATGGAAATCATATGGAATGATAAAAACCACCAATCCAATCATACAATTATTTTATAACATTATCCATTTCGTCAACAAAACTCCCCCAAGGATGAATCCTCCATCTACTACTGAATGCTCTGAATATCAACTACTTACATCTTCTTACTATATACTCCCCCTTTCTAGATTAAAACAACTATTTTGTTTTTCATGACTATATACTCCCTCTTTGACATCAATGGCAAAGGGCACCAAAACAAATAAGTACAGGTATTACTCCTGAAGTAGAGTAGTCAACCATTCATTAGTCACTAAGGACTGATGCACTACTACAAACTCTAATCAGATCCAAGGAAGGGAATTACTCCCAGCTTCTACCTGAGATACTTAAATGTGTCCTTTGGTAAAGGCTTTGTGAAAATGTCTACTAACTATTCTTTTGTATTCAAATAATACAATTTTACTTCTTTCTCTGTAACTTTTTCTCTTAGGAAGTGATATTTTATCTCAATATGTTTTGTCTTTGCATGCATCACAAGGTTCTTTGACATATTGATAGTGCTAGTGTTGTCACAATGAATAATAATAGGATAATCCATCTTGATTCCAAAATCCTTTATCATCTGCTTAATCCACACAATTGTAGAACAATTTAATGCTACTACTTTATGCTCTAATTTTTTTGTTGACTAAGAAATATAATTATGCTTCTTTGCTTGTCCAAGTAACTAGTCTATGTCCAAGAAATACTACTCCTCCTAAGGTGCTCTTCCTATCATTAATGCAACCTGCCCAATCTGCATCTCTATACACATGAAGCTTTACATTCTTTGAATTTGGATACCATAAACCATAAACCATAGTCTATAGTTCCTTTCAAATATCCGAATATCCTCTTTACTGCCATAAGATGACCTTGTTTAGGTTCTGCTACAAATCTTCCAACAATACCAACTACATTAGAAATATCTAGTTTAGATTGAGTAAGATATATGAGTTTATCAATCATAGACTTATATAGGGTCTTGTCTACTATTGTTGAATCATCTTTTGAAAGCTTGCTTCCTGTTACCATAGGGGTACTTATTGGCTTGCAATCATCCATCTTTAATTTCTTTAATATTTCTTTCACATACTTAGACTAATTAATGAAAGTACCTTTGTCTGTCTATTGCACATTCAATCCCAAAAAGTACTTGATAGGTCCAATCATGTCATTACCACCAAAAATAATGTCATCAACAAAAATAGCAACTAGTAATAATCCTTCAGGTGTCTCTCTTATGAATAAGTTACAATCTACTACTCCTTTCTTGAATCCAATCTTTGTCAAGTAACCATATAGTCTTTCATACCATGCTCTAGGGGCTTGATTAAGTCCAAAGAGGGCTTTCTTCAGTATGCATACCATATTGGGTTTGTCTAATAAACTAAATCCTTCAGGTTATTCTATGTAGACTTCTTCCTTCAACTCTCCATTCAGAAATGTTGACTTGACATCCATCTGATATACTCTAAAGTTTTTGAATGTAGCATAGGCTAGAAATAAATTTATGGCTTTCAATCTACTTACAGGGGAAAAAGTATTAGAGTAATCAATTCCTTTTATCTGTGCATATCCTTTACATACTAGTCTTCCTTTGTTCCTTACTACTGTTCCATCTTCATTCATCTTATTTTTGAATATCCACTTGGTTCCAATCACATTTTTGTCACTAGGCCTGGGGACCAGTTCCCATGTATCATTCTTAACTATCTAATATAACTCTTCTTTCATTTCTTCATGCCAATCTAAATCATTACATGCATCTTCAACACTTAAAGGTTCAATTTGTGAAAGTAAACATATCACTTCATCAATTATTTTTTCTTTTGATCTTGTCATGACTTTTTTGTTCTGATCTCCAATGATATCTTGTTTTGAATGGTATCTAGATGTGAATTTTGGAACATTAGGTGTGACTCTCTCATCTGTATTCTGTGATTCTTCTTCACTTGTTTCAAGATCATTGAGTAATACATCAACAAACAAAATAAATTACCTTTCACCATAGTATGATCTTGTTTGAGCTGGTCCACATAAGTCTCTATGCACTAGATCCAATTTGTTCTCTACTGAAATATGCTTGCTTCTAAATGAATTCCTTACATGTTTTCCCATCACACATTCCTTTCATATTGTATCAACTAGGTTTACAATACAAGGGAGGTCTTTTACTGCCTTTACATTTCTTATCTATACTATATTGTCAAAATTGATGTGACATAGTCTTTTGTGCCATAACCAACTATCATCTACTTTAGCAATAAAACAACTTGCTTCAAAATTAAGCTGGAAAACATTACCTTTTGTCTTTGAACCTAATGCAATCATTACTCCTTTTTTATTAATGATGCATTTATTGTTTTTGAATTCCAATTGATATCCTTTGTCAAGTAACTATCCAACACTTAGTAATTTATGCTACAAACCATCAACATATAGAACATCATCAGGGTTATTCTTTCCATCCAAGGTGATAGCTCCTCTACATATGATAGGTCTAGGAGTGTTGTCTCCAAATCTAACCATGCGGCCTTTGTACTTATCTAGATGTACAAATCTATCTTTGTCTCCTATCATGTGATGTGAACAACCACTATCAATGATCTAGTCTATTTTGATGTCTGCTTGTGAAATTAATGCTAGTTCTTGTGCTTTCTTTTCATCTTTAATATCCATTTCATCAAACATTTTCTCCATAACTTCAATAGAAATGAATCCAATTTCATCTTCTCCTAAATCTTCATCTAATACTCCATCTCCAGCATAGTAACAATCTTTTGTATACTTAGGCTTGAAATTAGTTTTGAACTTCTTGACTCTTGTAGGAAACTTAGATGCAAAGTGACCAATCTTGTTACATGAAAAGCATTTAAATGGTAACTGACCTTCATATTTTACTTTTCCTTTTCTTTTTTTCTTAGCAATCGTAGAAATGAAATCATCTAGTTCTTTATCCTCATCTTCATTATCAAATTTACCAGAAGTGTTCAAGGATTTCTTACCATGGACTGAGGCTTTGAAAGTTATTTCACTTTTAGGCTCTGTCTTCAAACTTGATATCTCAAACATTGAAATCTTGTTGATTAAGGTCACTCTTTTGAAGTCTTTTTAAAACTACATAGTCTCATCTAGGATTTTTATCTTGCTCTCATATTCTACTGTCAAAGTAGTCATCAACTTATCCATTATGTCTTCTTCCAAAATTACTCCACCATTGTTCCTAATTCCTACAACTGCTTCATTAATTCTTTGATTGTAGGCTCTGATGTTCTCTTCAGGTAGTATCTCCAAATTATTATACCTTTTCTTCCATGTCTTTCTACGTGCATTCTTGGCTTGGATATCTCCTTCCAAAATGTCTTCTAGATACTTCCATATTTTGTAGGTTTTATCTACTTTCTTGATCTCTGAAAAATCACTGTCAAATAGAGCACTGATGAGGGCTTCTTTGGAAACAACATTTTGAGTGAACATTTCCTTTTTCTTAATATTTGCATCATCTTTTGCAAGATCTGATAGAGAGGGAATCTGAACATCTCAAGTAGCTACATCAAAAATCTCAAAACCAATGCACTAAAAATGTGTTGTCATTTTGTTCTTCCAGTCTAGATAATTCTCTCCATCAAACTTAGGACTTTCTTTTCTAAAGAACACCATCTAATCAACCTCAAGTTGTTAAAATTTCTCTCTGAGGCACTTAGCTCTGATACCAATTCTTAAGAATAGTCCCAAGAGATAACTAAGAGGGAGGGGGGGTGAATCAGTTATCTACAAGATTCAATTCTTTTCCAATTAAGTACAAAATGACATTAAGCACATGCACAATAACATAATACTTAACACAACACCACAATTTTGGTTACGGGGAAACCCAAATAGGTAAAAACCCTGGTGGGAATTAGCACCCATTATAAACTACACTAGAGTAGAATGATCCATGTTAGAAGATCTTACAACCCTGTTAGGAGTTGATCTTTACAATGCATGAAGTATAGTGACCTGGTCAAGGGTTGGACCCTGTTAGGAGTCTTTTACAAATAACCTCATTAAATGTGAGGACACACTGTCCACGAGCACACTGCTCAAATGGTGAAGGATGCAACCTTTTGCATAATAGATACACACTATATCTAGATCTTGGTGAACTGGAAAGTAGACATGATGTCTTGATCAGTTGCAATGAATAGCATAAACTCTCTACTTCTTCACATAGATCTTCAACTAATGATTGACTGTCTCAATACATTTTCATCTTCTGCACTTCTCTTTCAATCACACTTAGCAATCACAGCTGACTGGCTATAAGTATCTTTCTCCAAATGATATAATCAAGTTGGCCTATTAGAACCTTCTTGAAATCATATTAGAGAAATAATATAACTCTTCAATAACATCTCCAATGGCTAAACCAAGCATGCAACACAAAAAGGCCCGCATAACTCAATATGAGTAGATGCATCTCTTCACACAGTTGGCTCCACCAAATTAACTGAAACTTTATTCTCAAGCTGAAATACATTATGCACTCTTAACCAAACATTATTAACTCATCTCCAAACATGAAACCAAACATGCATATCAAAATGATAGGTGCAACTACTAAAACAATATACACACTATCGGCTTCGTCAGATAAACTCAGAAAACTGTAACTGGAAAAATAGAAACATCATAACTTAATGAGTACTACACAAATAACTCTATTTCCATAAACCTAGATCCAAAAACATGTATACAACATAAATATAAATGTGCAAGGCTCCAACTTAACCATACTACAAATCACATACAAAACTCTGCTTATAACATTGCAAGGAACACTACTGATATAAACAACTGGACAACTGCCTACACTCATAATCAACCTCTACATCTATCATATCATGCTGATAAAATATGTTATAAACTTGGCTAAGTTGATTGCATAGATTTTTTCATTATGGAAACATATGATCCATATGAAGATCGCACAAGTCAGAGAGAAAGTATGATAGAGCGCATTGCAAATTTGTCTAAGTATGAGACAGTATTTTACAAGTGTACCCAGACATAGTTTTTGTTTGCGATGTTAATTGGAGTGAGTTCAGTTCTTGAGAACTTGAAAATAGACTCTATGGTGACTAATGATGACCCATCTTAGAGCGCAAGTCACTACGACATGTACAGAAGAAGTTATGATAGTTTTACCACAGACAGTGTGAAGCCGACAGGACAAAATATGAAGACATAATTGGTAAAGAGTTAAGGGAATATTTTTTTTATCAAAATAATGTCTTAACAATATAAAGGGATGACATCCTAGATGTTAAATCTTGGTTAAATCTATTGTTATATATGTAAATGTATTTGTAATTGTAAAGAGTAGTTGTAATTATAACAAGTAGCAAGTAATTGTAGAAGTATGATGCGAAGTATATGAAGCATATGTAATAGTGATAGTGAAAGATTAGCAAAGAGATATTGTTGGAAGCAGTATAAGGTTATGTACCTTAACCTATTTTTGTAATTAGTGTATATTGTGCATTACTTGTTTGGGAAGTGGGCTCAACTAGTAATCACATTTTGTACTACCAACTCCTAACAGGTTTGAGGCTTCTAACAAGGCCTATAGTCCCTTAATCAAGAATAATATACTATATGTTTGTAATAGACTCCTAACAGGGTCAACATCCTTAACATGATACTTTTGATTAGTGGATATTTGTGGGTACCATCCCCACCAGGATTTTCCCTTGGCCAAGGTTTCCTCGAGAACAAATCATGTGTTATGAGTTCTTTATTGTTATGCATGTTGTTTAGCTTCTTATGTTATGCATGTGTAAAGATAATTTGTTATATCCATAATTGGGAAAAAGATAAAGTTTGTAGAATATTGATTCACCCCCCCTCTCAATATTCCCTATTTCTAATGATTGGTATTAGAGCATAGTTACTCAGAAAAGAATAATTCAAGGAAAGCCTAGTAGCTTGAGTAATATCTCTATGGATATGGATCAACTACAGAAGAATCTTGAATAAGGTCTTGAACAAATTGATATGCTTACTGATGAAAGAGACACTCTGAAAGGAAAATATGATGATGCAAAGAACATCATTGAGAAACTAAAAAACAAATTAGAAGATCTGAGATCTAAAAAGAAATCCGAAGTTCTTATTGAACATTGTGATGACAATTTGGAAAAAGAAAATGAGATCCTTAAGCATGAATTGAAGATAGAAAATTTGAAGCTTAGTTTGAAAGATGGAAATGGAAAGAATGAAGTGAATTTGAAATGTGAGAATGAAATTCTAAAAAATGAAAATGAAGGACTGAAATCTAAACATGGAAATGTAACATCTGAACTTGAGAAAGTCAATTTGCAATATAATGAACTTGAGAAATACAACAAGATTGTGAAAGGTGAACTGACTCAATCCAAGCAACAACTTGAAAGGCTATATTCAACTAGTGAGAAGATTGATAGACAAGCATCTTTTTAGAAACCATTCTATGATAAGACTGGTCTTGGATTTAACACTCTTAAAGAAAATGATGAAAGCAAAGAACCAGATCTGAAAGTATCTGAAAGCTTAGATGAGAAGAAGTCTGAAGAGATCAACAAATTTGAAGATACACCAAAAGAAGAAGAATCACAAAAGAAAGAAGAATCATCCAAAGGTATGCAAAGAGAATTCAAAGGTAGATGTTTTTCTTGTAATACTATTGGTCATATGAAGAGAGATTGCATAGGTAGGCAATTTAAACCTCTTAATGGTTATTGTTATAACTATCATGGATTTGGACATAGAGCTATTGAATGTAGGAAATCTAAATTTGTTGAGAATAATAATAATAGTAGAATGTTTAGGAATACTAACAATGCAGATAAGAAACCTACTGAAGATATGAACAGAAGAAATGGAGTAATATGTTTTGGATGCAACAAGGTTGGACACATTGCTAGAAATTGCAGATCATAGGTTAATCCACCTGGACCAAGATATGGAAGCAATGGAATTGTTTGTCAGATATGCAACAAGATTGAACATATAGCAAGGTTTTGCAGAATGAACAATGGATTTTTTCATCCTAACCCTAACCCTAGAAATCATGAAAGAAGAAATGAAGATGCAAGTAACAAACAAAAAGATTATTGTAACAATACAAATGAAATGAAGTTTGTTAAAAGAATAGATCAAGGAGACATATTCAAAATTGAAGGTAATAAGAAAGGTGAAGTATCAAGTGGTAAGAATGAATCCTTACCTAACCTATCTCAAAGCACTTAATTTATGAAAATTATAGTAGATTAGGAACTTAGATTAGTGTAGAAGTAGATTTATGATGAATTGACTCTTGCATAGTTAATGGAAGGTAGTTTATGATATTATAATGCTATGGTTAAGAGCACAAAGAAAAATATTATGTTTTGCAAGATCGCAAGAAGTTTTAAGTTTTGCAGGATAGCAGAAACAACTTTTTGGAAAGAAGCGGCGAAAGAATTGAATGCGATGTCATATGTAAGTGAGATTGAAGTAATAAAAGGTTATGATCAATTTTATTTGATCATCAAAGAGAATAAAAGTGTTAAGGAGATCAAAGAGCAGTGATTGGAATCTTTTTGCAATGATTTGGTGAAGGATTTGAGCATTGAATCTATGCAAGCCCTAAAATCGGGAAATTGAGGTATTTTACTTGACAACTTTGTGAATCAGTTAAAGGAATTTGAAGTAATCATGGATGTATCTTTAATTCACAATGTCAGAGATAAAAATAGACCTAGAATGAAGAGGGAACTAGTAGAACCTCTGGAAGAAGACCCTAAGTTAGCTTTATCATTCATAGCAGATGAAGTTTTGCATTTAGAGAATGTAAGAAGTTATCTTGGATGCAAGTTAGAAACCATCAATGATAGTGATTTTACAAATGAGTATGAGAAGATCTACAACCAGGACATGTCATTGAAAGAAGGATATGATCATTTGAAAGACAATGAGATTGATAAGTATGCATTGCAGTATGAGTTTGATAATGAAGAACGCACTAAGATAATTCTAGCAGAATTCGTATTGGGAAGTTTTGGCTAGAAGATAGAGTGATAGACATTATAGCTGATTTGATTCATGAAGTCACTGGACTGTCTAAATCTGGAGCTATTCCTTTAAATGAGAAGAACATGAGAAAAATAGTCATTGATAACACTAATTCATCCTATAATGGTAGAGGAATTGTAATTAGTATGATCCAACAACATGATGTTAGATACTTATGCAAAATCCTAACAACTAAGTTTTGTTCAAATTCAAGAGAGGATGACATGGCAGCTAGAATGGTACACATAGCTTATTTGATGTTTGTTGACAAAGTGCCAGTTGATATGTGTGAAATTATGAGAACTCAATTGTTTGAGAACTTGGAGAAGATTAAGAAGACAAAGTATGCACAATTCAGATTTTCATCTTTGATCACTTACATGTTTTGAGGAGATTTCCTTACACCATAGGAAATGATTGGAATGATGGAAAAACCACAATGGAAAGGATTAATGTATTATAAAGAAAGCATGTTATTGACAATGTTAATGAGAGTGCAGTACTTTTTATTAAGACATTTCAGAATATTGTGTCTAGAAGATCAAGGATTCCATAGTCTCTTGTGGAGAAATACAATAATGAAGTATGTTTTATGGTTGACACTGACTTTACATACATTGAAGCAGTTGAACCTAGAACTGAGTTCATAGACCCTCTTGGCTATGAAATATCTAAAATTGAGATAGAAGAATATGTGAATAGGCTACTTAAGTGCAAGGTTGACACCCACAGTAACAGATTTGGAACTTTTGAAGAAAATTTCAACTCCACAAAGGCTATAATTTAGGAGAAATAGTCTAAGAAAAGAGTTGAGAGCACTATTAAGAAAATATTGAAGGATATAGGAATGATAGAGAGATAATTCTTAGTGGCAAAGAAAATAGCAGTAGCAATCAGAGATATTGGATAGAAAGAGATTTTATCTGTATCTCCCTTATCATCTAGTGCAGTACCAGTCAAGGTGAAAGTAGAGGAACCTGAGAAGGAACAAGTGGTAAGAAAGCCTACTAGATCTACCTCCTCCACACTAAGAAAGAGAGTGAAAGAAATTGCTACTGGACCTGGTAAGAGGCAGAAAAATTTGGTGCCACTAGCACCTAGGAAAATTGCAGAAATTAAAGAAGATGACACTTTTGTCAAGAAGAAAGCATGGAAACCTAGAGTTGAGAGAGTGAATGAAGAAATTATAAAAGATGGAGAATTCACTAAAATGAATAAATAATATGACCCTTATGACTATTCTAATAAATTGAATCTTGAAAATGCAGTGGTCAACCATTTGATTCTAGCTAATAAGAATTTTGACTCTATTCAGGGAAAGATACCTGATGACTTATTGAAGAAACTTGTTAACAAGAAGATGAGAGCACAAGAAGAAGACAAATCTAATAGAGAGAATCTTGTGAAGAAACTATGTGATGTAAGAGATGATGAACATCTTAAAAAAATTATCAAGTCCCTTAGCACCCATCTAAGGACAAAAATGAGAACCATTCAGATCATGGCAGGACAATATGAACAAGTGAATGCAGAGAGTGAACAAGCAATAATCAAAGTTATGGCAGAAATTGTTGGAAAGACATCAGTTGTAGCAAAGCAAGTAGAAGAAGTAGAACAAGAGGATATCCCCTCTCCATCGGCTATAAACATTGAAGAAGAATCTATGAATGTTGAAGGTACAAGGATCACCTTGGATATTGATGATAATGTATTCAAGAATCTAGAGAAAATTGTTGACAATTTGGCTCTTGATGAACCGGATAGAACCACAAAAGCAGAGAAGACTCGACTTATTTTTGAAGAACCCAAAGTATTAGAAGTACATGCATTTGTACCCTCTAAAGAAGAAATTAGTCTTACTCCTGAGACTAGAAAGAAGAAGCAAACTGGATCTTTGTTTGAGGATTTGGGAAAAGAAGTAGATGATGATGATCAGATAGAATTGATCACATCTTTGAACAAAATCATTGGGAAGAATAAGAAAGTTAAGAGTCTTGAAGGATGCCTGAAGGACCTCACTAAAAAGTTACAAAGTATTGTGACCACACAGATTGTAGAATCAGACCCTATGGACAAGGCAAAGAAAGTGATGAGCACTTTTGATGATGAGTTCACTAACCTAGCTGATATTGCAAAAGTGAAAGCATGAGCAGACTATGATGCTAGAATGATGGTGAACATCAGTCAGTACGTCAACAATGATATCAAAACTCTTGATATCTGTATCAAAGATTTGAGGAAACATTTGGAAATAGGAAAATATTTATACATATAGTGTACAAAATCAAAGACTTTGACAGCTAAGGAAGATGAGAAGATAAAATTGAAGGAAGCAGAGATTCTAAATGAAACAAACCTTCTATCTAACCCTAATGTGAAGGTCAGTGATGTTGAGAAGAAAGTTAGGAAACTTTTTTATGAAATCAGAATTATACAAGATGAGAAAGATAGGAAATTAAGAAGATTTACTCTTTTGAGAGAACATGTTTCTATGAAGTTAAGTGTTATTGAAGAGAAGTTGGAAGATTGTCTTATAGCTAAGACGTCTTTTCAAAAATTTAACTTTGAAAACCTCCAAGCATGTCAAATAGCATCTTATGGACTGAGCACACTACTCAATGTGGCTGATTCCATTAAGAAATCATGGGAAAAGGAGATAGAAGCCATGAACATAGATTTTGTAGATTTTGTTGGAAGCCTACTGGCTTTGCAATAAATAAATTGAGGTATAACTCTCTTTTTTTTATGCAATTTTGTAGCCCTCCCTACTATTATTTTGTCATTGTTGTCAAAGGGGGAGAGATATTTAGTAGAAAATTGATAGTATATGATAAGGATTGATACTCTTAGGGGGAATATTGTATTTGAGATAAGATTTTTGAGGAGTTATAAGGATAGTAAATAAATGTTATACTATGGCCACAATTTTGACAATTTTGAGATTTTGGAGTTACACACTTAGCTAATTTTCTCATATGTTGCCACCAATGGCAAAGGGGGAGATTGTTGGTGATTTGGTAGACTTGATTGCATAGATTTTTTCATTATGGAAACATATGATCCACATGAAGATCGCACAAGTCAGAGAGCAAGTATGACAAAGCGCATTGCAAATTTGTCTAAGTATGAGATAGTATTTTACTAGTGTACCCAGACATAGTTTTTGTTTGTGACATTGACTGGAGTGATTTCAATGCTTTCACACTTGAACATAGACTCTATAGTGACTAATGATGACCCATCTTAGAGAAAAAGTTAGTATGACATGTACAAAAGAAGTTATGATAGTTTAACCGAAGATAGTGTGAAGCCGACAGGACAAAATATGAAGACCAAATTGGTAAAGAGTTAAGGGATTATTTTGTTTATCAAAATAATGTCTTAAAAATATAAAGGGATGAAATCCTAGATGTTAACTCTTGGTTAAAGCTATTGGTATATATGTAAATGTATTTGTAATTGTAAAGAGTAGTTTTAATTATAACAAGCAACAAGTAATTGTAGAAGTATGATGCGAAGTATATGAAGCATATGTAATAGCGATAGTGAAAGATCGGTGAAGAGATATTGTTGCAAGCAGTATAAGGTCATGTACCTTAACCTATTTTTTTAATCAGTGTATATTGTACATTACTAGTTTGGGTAGTGGGCTCAGCTGGTAATCACATTTTGTACTACCAACTCCTAACAGGGTTGAGGCTTCTAACAAGGCCTATAGTCCCTTAATCAGGACTGATACACTATATGTTTGTAATAGACTCCTAACAGGGTTAACATCCTTAACATGATACTTTTGATTAGTGGATCTTTGTGGGTACCATCCCCATCGGGGTTTTCCCTTGGCCAGGGTTTCCTCGAGAACAAATCATGTGTTATGAGTTCTTTATTATTATGCATGTTGTTTAGCTCCTTATGTTATGCATGTGTAGAGATAATCTATTATATCCATAATTGGGAAAAAGATAAAGTTTGTAGAATATTGACTCACCCCCCCTCTTAGTATTCCCTATTTCTAACAACATATCCATTCAACATATGCTCAAGGCTCTCTACATAGAACTACAACACACGCTACTTACCATATGTTATCATCAATGAGAAACATATAGTCAACACTAGCTTGCTAGAAAATCTCAAACAGGAGCATCTCAGGTCCTTGGAAATCCTATGTCACCAAAAAAAAGTTTGAGTTGTTTATTTTTCTTGGTAGTTTCTTGGTTCCTTCATTGACCCAGTTGACATGGTATTTTCTCAGTTCCCTCTTTGACCGAGTTGATTGGTTGGTTTGCCAAGTTATTTCCTAGTGCTTGGTAATCTTTCTCACCGAGTGGTTTATTTTAATTTCTTGTTGAGGCTGACTTATGCATTGAATTTTGGTCATGGAGTTAATGTTGGTATCAATAATTGGGAAGTGTGTGGACCTAGATCTAGTCTTTACTTCCACCAATGATGGATCTAAAAATTGACTTGTTTTGGTAGCCTCTTGTATAAATAAGGTAGTTGGTTGTAGTTTTAGGTATTAGTTTTTGGAGAAGATAAAGGATAGTTCTGAAAGTTGAATCCTCACATGTATGAGGACTTTTGTATTCATCTTTGAATTTATTTGGCCATAATCGGGAAGGCAACACAACCTGACATGTATGAATTAATTGATGAATAATATATGAAGTTTTTTGTATTATCTCTTCCTTGTTGTGTATTTTCTTCCACATGTGTGATCTCTACAAGGGGATTATGATTAAGGTATGCATTTGGCCCTTCTTCCTATCATACCTTGCATCAGTTCTTAGTCTAAGTACTACAATAGGATTGGGCTTTGGTTTGTACAGTTATTTCTTTCTAGGCTCAACAATTGATGCCTTCTTTCCTTTCTTTAGGATTTCAATATCTTCCTCTTCACTCCCTTCAGAATCACTAGAATTATTCTCTCCTAACCCTTGTGTCAAATCAAGAGGTAATTTTTCCTCTTCTCCTTCTCCTAACATCTTCTCTAGGTTCTTTACTAACTTCTTCCTTTTTCTCTCCATGGTTGGAGTTTTCAATCCCATGGTTATCTTGGACTTAGCCTCCTCATAAGTCCCAAAGTTTTATTTTTTCTATCAATTTCCTTAGCTAATAGGAAAGTTATGGCTAGTGTTTTCTCATCTATATTGACCTCATAAGGTAATGGCCTAAGCCATGATACCCTCAGTGTAATTTCCTGAGCATAAGTGAAGTTCGTATCTACTAAGAAATATATATCATTATAATATTTTTCCACTAGGGATACATGAATCCTACTCCTCTTCCTCATTTTATTTTTGAATTCCACAAAATAACTATCCATCACACTCTCAAAGTTATCTCCTAACTGATCAATAAAATCATCTATTTGTAGGGTGACTAGTTAGTCCTTGTTCCATACTACATCACCAATGGTGGGAAAACTATTATGAACATAGAAGAATAGACAAGTGATAAGAGAACCAAACTTACACATTGAATTCTTTATCTTTTTGATAGAAGATAGGTTCTCAAAAATTTGGGTCAATTGGAGCTCGGCAAGATCATAATTATGATCTTCTTTCACCATTTTCCATGCCTGGCTAACAACTATACAAGGGACACTATCTATCCTGCTAGTCTGTTAGAATTTGTGACCAATCACTCTCACTACAAAATCAATTTCTGGATCGATGATTGTAGAGATAGTCATCCCTATTTTGTTCCATATCGCCTGCATGTTTTCTTGAATAATTTCCTTTCTCTAGCATCTCATTATATTTTTTCCTACAAGACTAGGGTAACCAGTTACTCAGTGTATTGTCTCCTTTGTTATCTTAACCGTTCTACCCTCCAACCATATCTTCATGTCATGTATTTGACTCAACACAATCTTTATCCTATTGTCAAGTGATGTTCTGAGAGCACTATGGATCACTTGAGGGTTTTCATTTATGGAAACACTTATTTTATAGTGATCACATGTAGTAACTATGAGTGTTGGAGACATAGTCATGGAAATGATTAAGTACAAAATCAGATCTATAATATACTCTAGTATTGTTTTGGTCAGTGATAATGGTATATGATATATTATGGCTTGTGAACTTAGAGGAAGACATTTTGGGATATGTATGACCTTTAGTTAAGGTCACATGTGTTGTTATATTGATATCAGAAAGTTACAATGATATGGAGGCATGTGAAGATAGAGGAATAGTGAAACAGGGCATATGAATAGTCGAGATGATTAAGGGAATGTTAGATGGAATGGAGACATGATAAGTCAAATGAAGATTGTATATCACCAACACTTTGGTAATATAATATCCTCAACTCATTATTTATTATTTATATAAGTAATTATTATGTTTTGTATTGTATTTGAGAGTCGAATGAATGACAAAATAGATATAAATAAAGAGTGTTTTGTGGAAGCGATAAGTGTGAAAGATATGTATTTTTTATAGATGCAAATTTGGGATGTCAATAATGGTTGATAATAGATGTGAGATCAATTATTGTCAGAGACTAGTGAGAGATATAACTAGAACTATCTAAATAAATAAGATTCTTGTATTTTTCACTCTTGAGAACACTTTTGTAATTGAACTATTGATTGTAAGAGTTGTAAGCTCACCATACCTTTAACAGGGTTTTTGTATACCTTTAATAGGGTTGATATTCCTCTAACAAGGAAATTTAATATGTAATACTTAGCTCCTAATAGGGCTAGATCTCCTAAGAGGGATACAATATTTTAATGCATAGTTGGGGGTACCATCCCCACCAAGGTTTTCCCTTGGCCAGGGTTTCCTCAAAAATAAATAATGGTGTTATGATTTATGTGTTTATGTTATTTTCATTTTAGCATTCATATGGTTTATTTTCAATTGGTTTAAGTTTTAATTAAAGTGTTGTAATACTAATTCACCCCCCCTCTCAGTATTACTTAATCCTAACAATTGGTATCAGATCTATTGGACCTTGGAGAGAAATCCTAATAGCTTAAGGGGGATCAGAATGGATTCAAAAAGTTTGTAAGAGAACTTTGAAGTAGCACTTGATGACCTGGACAAAGAAAAGGCTGAGAATGGTGATTTGAAATTCAAATTAAGAATAGCATAAGGTTTTATCAAGAAACTAAAGGAACAACTTGAACTTTCAGGAAGTCAGAGACAAGACCTTATAGAAAAGATTAAGGAGGATTCAAATAATGATACATCAGAACAAGTAAAGAAGCTAGAGAAAGGTAAAGAAGAAATTAATGTTCTGATGATTAAAGAGATTCAACATGAAAAGGATGCAAGATACAAATTTGAAGAGACTCTAAAAGAAGATAACATATAGATAAGAGAGATGTAGATAGAACTTGATCACTATAAGTAAAAATGTCTAGAATTGGACAAGTACAATCAGATCATTAAAGGTGAACTCACTCAATCCAAGTTACACATTGAGAAGTTACACATGAGCAATGATAAAATTCATGAACAAAGAAAGAACAAAAACCTAAAGGAGGCATGACTAGAATTGGATACAATGAAGGAGAATGTTCTAAGACTCATGAAGAATCACATGAAGAGAATATTGAAGATAGATCCACTTTTGAAGAAACTAAAGATCAGATCAGACCTTTCAGAGGTAGATTCTTTGGATGCAAAAAACTTGGACATATGAAAAGAGATTGTAGAGGTAAAGGTCCTTTCAAACCCTTTACTCATTATTGTCATAATTGTTATGTATATGGACATAGGAAAGTAGAATGTAGAAAAATTGATTAGTCAAGAAGAAGGCAAGATTACATTAGAGAAGAATCAATAGAAAATATCACATGCTACAAATGTAATAACCTTGGGCATACTACAAGGTATTTTAAGCTACAAGTTAATCAAGATAGAAGACCACCTACATCTTTCAAATACAATAACTTAGGATGCATAAAAAAGTTTTGTAGGTATAATGGAATGGACAATAGAAGAGGACTACCACCTGTGATTATAAAGAAGAATATTGGTGATAGTTGTAAAAGTCTTAATGAATACATAGATGAATTCAAGAAAAAATTCAGGAAACCAAAAGATGAATATGATGGGAAGATATGGAAGGTAAAATATTTCAATATGAATTAGTTTAGGGAGAGATAGTAGATGCTAATGTGTCTTCATGTGATGTTAACATTGCTACATCGACCTAAAAGGGCCAGCATGGCCTTAGGGGGAGCATTGGATATAGATAAAAAAATTATAGCTAGCCCATGGTTATGTGGAATGAGCTCATGCAAGCTTAGATAAGGTGTGTACAGATATTATAGAGTCTACATTTGTGATCATAGTATTTGGAGATTCAAATCCTATGAGCGTGAGAGTTGTGTTTGACTGGAAAATGTGTGAAGTTGAGCTAACTGTGATAAATGAATTTACTCACCTTGCGATGGATCAAATACCTTGAAGCATATCATTTCTTCACCATTTGATAAAGAGCAACCAAGGAGAGTAGAGTTAAGAGGAACATTAGCCACCTAGCAACCACATTGCATGATCGATCGAAGCTAAAGTCCTAAAATTTGGTGTATTAAAAGTATTTAGATCATATACTCTATCATAAGCTATGGATGCACCTTTCATATATGATGTTGTTGATAGACCAAGGTAAAAGTTTAAGAGACACCCTTTTAAGTCTTGTGAGGATGATCCAAAAGGAGCATTTTCAAAAACCCCATATGATGTCCTTCATGTGGAAGACATTAGGGCTTACATTCATTGTAAGTATGAGACTATAGGTGATGCAAAAATATATAGGGAGATAAATGAATGATAGAATTAGATGGGAAAATGAAGGAAGAGTTCAAAAACCTAGAAGACCAATTAGTCATAAAGCTAACCCTCCTAAATGAGTTCAGTAAGACTGAATGGTTTAAGATCATACTAAGAAAAATTCATGATCAATTCATCTGGATAGGAGAGAAGCTTGTAAAGATATGTAGCAAGTAGATTCATGAAATAACTGGATTGGACAATAATGGAGCCCTCCCTGTGGTAGAGAAAAACATCAAGAAACAAGTAGAAAACCTAACACGTTCAAAATGCGATAAGCGAGAGATGAATGTTAATGATATATTTTAGCAAGATGTGGGACTGGTAGAAATGCTACTAAGATACAAGTTATATTATAGTAGCAGACCTCTACATCAGTAGGGGTAATCATGATGGCTTACAAAATGGTAAATGAAAACACCAGATACAACCTATGTGAGATCCTAGCACAACAATTCTTGGAGAATGTAAGGATTCTTAAGAAGGATAAGTCAAAATCATTCAGATTTGGTTCACTCTTGGTTTACATGTACATTCATATTGAGCATAAATTTCTCAAAATGCACCCTGGCACATGGGAGGACATTATACCTACTAGTATAAAAATATCAAAGAGGTACCAAAGATAGAACAAAGACTAGGTAGATGGTGATTTGTTTGCAATGATTAATATTATTCAAAGGAAAATGAAGGAGAGATACAGGATTCTTGAGGAGTTAGTTGAGAGATACAAGGACACAATTTGTTTCATGGTTGAAACTAATTGTGTATGCTTTGAAGAAGTTGAGCCTAGGAAGAAATGGTGCTACCCTATGGTGTATGAGGTTATTTTTGAGGTTGTTATAATGAAAATTGAACATGTACTAGCATCTAAAATAGATACATCTGAAGAAAGATGGGGAGCCTATGAGGAAAAGTCAGCCAAGGTTAGAGAAGAACATGATAAAGGAAAAAGGAAGAGGAAGATAGAGAAGATGGTAGATGAAATAGAAGTGAAGGCTGGCATTACAAAGGAATAAATAATGGAAGAAATAAATAAGATGACGAAAGGATCTTCAAACATGAGGATTGAAGCATCTCCTCCCTCTGAAGTAGAATAGATAGTAAGTACAACTTTTGATGTAATTGATTTATCAATCACCCCTGAGAAAATAGAAAAAGAAGATGTACCTACAAGTAGTCCTAGGAGATCTACAATATCAAATAGACCTATTAGCCCTAAGAAACAAAAGGTTGAAGTAGAAACAAAGAAGAAAGAGGACCAGGTAATTGAGAAGAAAGAAGAAAACACAAAACAAAAGAAAAAGAGAATTTGTGGAAATCAAACATAAAAATGTTATAGAAAAGAATAATAAGAGATGGAAAGTTGAAGACACTGAAAAGGTACTATGAGAGGTATGACTCTAAAAATTAGTTAGTGATAGATGACATAGTGATTGGGAACCTACTAATTTATAAAAAACAATCTATTGGAAATATAAGTAAGTATACCAAAACACATGTATAATAAGTAGGAAATTAGAAAATAGTTAGCATAGTCAAAGGATGAAATAATAAGAAATAAAGAAATTGAAGACATATTGCCAATAGTTTCCATCCAAGAAAGGGAGAGAATAATTAAGGAACTTAAACCTCTATTGAGAATTAAGGCTAGACTTGTAAAGATAATGGCAAGAAAATATGATGAGGTAATTGAAGAAATACAAAAGGAAAATTGGATCAAATTCTTATAAGAAAGATGCCTCAGAAGACTTCACTTCCAAAAGCCACCAAACCTACACCTTTGGGTATGGGAGAGAGATCTAAGACAACTCAGAAGAGTGTACAAGCAAGTGAAGTTGACAAGAAACTAGGCTTCTTTGTTTTTGGTGTGCCTATAACACTTGACACCTCACTTGATGTAAATGATATGTTTCAATGAAATATGGATAGTGCAATGATAGTAGAAGAGGATATTAGGAATGAATGTTGAAGCCTTTGGCAGTCATTTTGTAGCAGTGGTTGTTGCATTCATGACTATGATTGTCATTGATGTCAACACTGCGATATTCAGGAGTTTAGCAGAGAAGTAGGCATAGTTTTGTTTTGCGCACATGTTATATTGTAGATTGAGTTATGCACAATTGATGATATTTTCTTTGGTGTGTTATTAGCCTATGGTTAAGAGTGCAAAAATAAATTTATTTGTTCATAAAAGTTATAAGCATTTTGGTGGAAGTAGTATTCTGGTAGTATTCCTGTGTAGCGGTTTTTGGTAATCGGAGGATATTTCCTAACTGGGATGGAATCTAATTCTACATAGTTAAAGAGAATTTTGAGACTCATTGGTGATGACATGGTTCATAGTGCAAACTTTGAGGTCACATGATTGGAAATTTATTGTATCTAGAAGCTGACAGTTTTTATGTAATTTTGATGTAGCGTGTTGAAATTATTAATTTGTATTTGCATGCCGACTCATTTGTAATTATTTGAGTGTGGTATAAAGCAGGAATGTTTTCCTTATTATATGAGGATTTTAATAGTTGTGATATGAAATTATGAAAGTTGTGATGTGAATGTATGCATGAAGTGAAGAAAAGAGCTAATTCAATGATGAAGGAAGACTTGCAAAGTACAAAGATCTGGATTTGTGATCTTGTGTAGCAGAGAGTGTGGTTTTGGCATAGTGTGAAGGAGGTAACATATTTCATATTATTCTATTGAATAATCCTAAGATCTATTAGACAGTGAGTTCAGAGATCTTGCCTTGAAGCTTTTTGGGCAGTGGGTCCTTCTATCTTCCATAACTCCTAATAGGGTTAGAATCTTTTAACAGGGATTCAAAATCTCCTAACAAAGATTCATATGTACCGAATGTATTTCATAAGACTCCTAATAGGTCCATCCTCTAACAAGGAACTTTCATATTAGTACATCATTTTGTGGGCATCATTCCCACCGGGGTTTACTCTTTGATCAAGAGGTTCCCTAGTTAACATATCTTGTGTTATTGTGTAATTGTGTATGATTATCCTTCTATGGTTGGTTACTGCATTAATTATATTTTTTAAAGATGTTGAAGTCGATATTGAAGTTAATGATGATAAATGGTTTAATTATCAGAGAACTGATTCACCCCCCCCCTCTCAGTTATCTTGGTGGTCTTTACTTTCTAACAATTGGTATCAGAGCGGCAGGTCCTTGAAAGAGAAGTTTAACAACTTAAGGAGATCTATGGTGAATTTCAAGAAAGAAAACCTAAGTTTGATGGAGTAAATTTTGACAGCTGGAAAGAAAAGATGAAGGCACATCTCTTGTGTTTAGGACTAGGTTATTGGTTGATTACAAAGAATGAAAGGACTATAATTGAAGAAGATAATCTTGATACAAGTTCTAAAGATGAGGTAGATCTATTTATGTGTAACATACTTGCAAGAGAAGCACTTTTATCAGCACTTTTGGAGAATGAATACAGTCAGGTAAAAGGTTTAACTAAATCTCATGATATTTGGAAAGCTCTGCATTCTACTTTTGAAGGTGATGAACATGAAAAGAAAGCTAGGTTACATAATTGGATTTATTGCAGGAATAAAGTCTTATGGAGGTGAAAAGATAGAGAATGAAGTAATATGGAAGATTTTGAGAACATTGACACTGATATTCAGGAAGACTACATAAATGATTGAACAAGTGATACCTTGTACACCAAACTTTTCAAGAGAGACACTTCTTGGAAGATTGGAAGTAGCAGAGATGAATTTGAGATTATCAAGAGAACTACCTAGAGTGGAGACAACATTTAGTGCTCTTAGCATCAGACCTACTTTGTCTAGAAGTACAACTGTGAATGGAGATTATGCTAGTAGTAGCAGATCCAAATCTGATAAAGATAAGAAGATTGAAGAAGGTATTGCCTTGCTTGTGAAAAGAGAACTAGATGGTAAGAAAATCTTTAAATGTTGGACATGTCAAGAATATGGTCATTTTGCATCTAAGTGTCCTAAGAGAGTTAAGAAGTATAGAAACAATTTTAAGCCTTGAAGATCTAATGAATGTTATTATGCAAATGATGAAGAAATTGAAGTAGGAATTGAAAGACATTTGAGTGATAGTGATGATGATAACTTTGATGACATAGGATTTGTAGCAATTAAGGAAGAAAATTATGAATTTGATATTAAAGAAGAAAAAGCTTTAGTTTCGCAAGTTGAAAAGAAAGCTAATTGGATTATAGACAGTGGTTGTTCACATCATATGACTGGTGATAAAGGAAAATTCATAAAGTTTAACAATTATGATGGAGGAGTTGTTAGAGTTGGTAACAATGCACCTTGTTTGATTAAAGGTATAGGATCTATTACTCTTGATGGAAAGGCTAATACTGATGATGTTTACTTTGTTGATGGATTGAAACATAATCTTTTGAGTGTTGGACAGTTAGTGGATAAAGGATATCAAGTTTGGTTTACTGAGAAAACTTGTGTGATTAAGGATAAAAATGGAAATCTAATTGAAATTGGATCTAGAACCAGAGGTAATGTATTTCAGTTGAACCCTACTGAGATGACATGCTTGATGACTAAGATTGATGACAGTTGGTTATGGCATAGAAGGTTTTGTCATATAAACTTTGATAATATTGTGAAAGTAAGTTCTACACTTCCAGTAAGGGCCTTACCTAAGATTATGAATCCTATTAACATGATTTGCAAGGAATGTGTGATGGCTAAGCATAAAAGGAGTTCATTTCCTAGCAAGAAGTTCACATCTACAAAAAAGTTGGAGATTGTTCATACAGACTTGAGTGGTCCTACTAGGACTAGAGGATTCTATGGAGAAAGGTATTTTATGATTCTTGTTGATGATTTTACAAGAATGATCTGGATTGCATTTTTGAAAGAAAAATCTGAAGCATTTGATAAGTTTAAGGTCATGAAGAATAAAGTTGAGAATGAATCAGGAATGAGGATTAAATGTTTGAGATCTGATAGAGGTGGAGAATTTACATCTAAAGAGTTTAACACCTTTTGTGAAGTGAATGGTATTAAGAGACAATTATTAGCCCCTAGAACACCTAAACAAAATGGTATTGTAGAAAGAAGGAACATATTAGTAATTGAAGCAGCTAGAGCTATGTTATTTGAAGGTGATTTGGCAAAGACATTTTGGAGAGAAGAAATGAATATAGCAATATATACAATGAATAGAGTACAAATTAGAGCAAACACAGACAAGACACCTTATGAATTGTGGTTTGGAAATGCACCCTCGGTTAAGTATTTTAGAATTTTTGGAAGCAAATGTTATATTAAGAGAGATGATGATATAGGAAAGTTTGATCCTAGAAGCGATGAAGGAATTTTTCTTGGATATTCTTTGAAAAGAAAAGCATATAGATCTTACAATAAGAGAACTAAAACTATTGTTGAAAGTGAAAATGTAAAAGTTGATGAGAAGTTTAAAATTCAGGAAAGAATGCTTGCTTGATTATGAATCTGATGAAGGAACTAACCCTTAGCCTAACATTGAAAGTACTAAACAATTTTTTGAGACTGACAGTGAATTGTTGAATGAAAGTCATGCTGAAGAAAACATAGAAGAATCTAGAGAAGAATCTATATTTGAAGAAAGATCAGTGACTATGACACCTAATAGGTATATATCAAAACATCATCCTGTTGAGCAAGTTATTGGAAGTTTGGATAGAGGAGTTATGACTAGAAAGAAGGTACATTTATGTTTGATTTCTCAAATTGAACCTAAGTCTACTAATGAAGCTTGTGAAGATGAACATTGGATTAAAGCTATGAAAGAAGAATTGGATCAGATTGAAAAGAACAAGACATGGGAATTGGTCCCTAGACCTAAAGACAAAAATGTGATTGGAACTAAATGGGTATTCAGGAACAAGATGAATGAACAAGGAGAAGTAATTAGAAACAAAGAAAGATTGGTATGTAAGGGATACTCACATGATGAAGGAATTGACTATGAAGAGACTTTTTCCCCTGTGGCAAGACTTGAAGCGGTAAGAATATTTTTGGCTTATGCAGCATTTAAGAAATTCAAAGTGTATTAGATGGATGTAAAGTCAACATTTCTGAATGGTGAATTAGAGGAAGAAGTCTACATTGAGTAGCCTGAAGGTTTTCCTTTGACTCAAGAAGGAGACATGGTATGTAAACTAAAGAAAGCATTGTATGGACTAAAGCAAGCACCTAGAACTTGGTATGCTAGATTAGATAAGTATTTGTTAAAATTGGGATTTACAAAAGGAATAGTTGATAGTAACTTATACACAAAAGAAATTGAGAATGGATTGTTAGTTTTGGTTATTTTTGTTGATGACATTATTTTTGGAGGAGAAGATGAAGCTAGTGAAAAATTTGCTGATGAAATGAAGACAAAATTTGAAATGAGTATGATTCGAGAAATGAAATACTTTTTGGGATTACAAATAACACAAAACAAAGATGGTATCTTTATAAGTCAGACAAAGTACTTGAATTATTTGTTGAAAAGATTTGGTATGGAGAATTGTAAACTAGTTGGAACACCTATGGTTATAGAACATAAACTATCTAGTAAGGATGAGACACCAGAAGTTGAGCAAAAGAAATACAGATCTATGATTGGTGGATTGCAGTACTTGACACACACTAGACTAGATATACAACATTCAGTTGGGATGGTAGCAAGATTTCAAGCTAAACCTAGAGAGTCACATTATGCAGTAGTAAAAAGGATATTGAGATATCTTAGAGGCACAATGGACTATGGACTGTGGTATGAAAATTCTAATGATTTTACCCTATGTGCATATACTGATGTTGATTGGGGAGGCAACGTTGATGACAAGAAAAGCACCAGTGGTGGAGCCTTTTTTCTTGGAGGAAGATTAGTTTCTTGGTTGAGCAAAAAGTAGAATTGTATCTCACAAAGTACAACAAAAGCAGAATATGTAGCAGCAGCAAACAATTGTAATTAGATAATTTGGATATAGCAGATGTTGATGAACATTGGAATCAAGTTTGATGAGCCTATTGTCATGTATTGTGACAATACAAGTATAGTTAGTATGTCTAAGAATCTAGTTTTACATTCTAAAACAAAGCATATAGAGATCAAGTATCATGTTGTAAGAGAGAAAGTTAAAGAAAGAGAAGTTAGACTGGAGTACATAAGCACAAAAGAGGAGATAGCAGATATATTTACTAAACGTTTTCCTAAGGATATATTTGAGTATCTGAGAGGTATGCTTGGGGTTATGCCCCAAACTAATTTTGAGTAATGATGCAGTTGGTTGCATCCGTCTAGTGGTTTATGGCCCTATCTATTTTATGGTTTAGATGTTGGTACTTCCTCTATGTGGGAGTATGTGTATTTGAGCTGAGTCATTGAGGACTCTTGTGAATGTATTTTCTGAATAGTGTCTTTTGACATTGAGCTAATTGTTAGAAAGTAAAGATCCCCAAGATAACTAAGAGGGGGGGTGAATCAGTTATCTGATAATTTAACCATTCAACTACTTTAAACAATATAATCAATGTACTAATCAACCATAGAAAGATAACCATACACAATTGCACAGTAACACAAGATATGTTGACTAGGGAACCTCTTGAAAAGAGTAAACCCTAGTGGGAATGATGCCCACAAAATGATGCAATAATATGAAAGTTCCTTGTTAGAGGATGGACCCTATTAGGAGTCTTATGAAATACATTTAGTACATATAAATCCCTTTTAGGAGATTTTGAATCCCTGTTAAAAGATTCTAACTCGGTTAAGAGTTTATGGAAGACAGAAGGACCCACTGCCCAAATAGCTTCAAGGCAAGATCTCTGAACCCACTGTCCAAAAGATCTTAGAATTATTCAATATAATAATATGAAATATATTACCTCCTTCACACTATGCCAAAACCGCACTCTCTGCTACACAAGATCACAATTCCAGATCTCTGTACTCACAAGTCTTCCTTCATCACTGAATTAGCTCTTTTCTTCACTTCATGCATATATTCACTTCTCAACCTTCATAGTTCATATTAGAAAAAGGAAAAAATTCCTTCTTATATACCAAACTCAAATAATTACAAATGAGTCGGTCCTCAATTACAAAATAATAGATTCTACATGCTACACACAAAATTTCACATAAAACTGTCAGCTTCCAGATACTGTAACTTTCTCTAAACATATCTTTGAAGTTTTTGCTATGAACCACATCATAATTAATGAGTCTCCAACATCCCTTTAACTATGCAAAATCAAATTCAATCCCAGCTAAGAGATATCCTTTGATTTCTAAAAATTGCTTCACAGAAACACTGTCTAAACACTGCTTTCACCAAAATGCTCATAACTCTCATAAATGAATGAATTCCTTTTTGCGCTATTAACCATAGGTTAATAACACACCAAAAAACATACCATCAACTATGCAAAAGCCAATCTACAATACAACATGTGTGCAAAACAAAATTGTACCACTTTCCTGCTAATATCTAGAATATCACTATGTTGACATCAATGACAATCCAAGTCATGAATGCAACAACAACTGCTATAAAATGACTGCCAAAATACTTTGCATTCATTCCTAACAATCTCCCCCATTTTCATTGATGGCAACATAGATGAAAAACATCCAATGTTCCAAAAATCCAATACTGCAACATCACTGCAAAATATCAAATTAAATCTTGCTTCATTTTCCTATTCAGCTCTCTCATACAATCCACAATGGTTTTCATGTATATCTCTCTCCCATTGACATCAATGATAGAAATTCTATCACTAAGTCAACAAGAACTTAATGTCAAAAGACACTTTTTAGAAAAATACAATAACAAGAGTCCTCATGACTCAGCTCATAAACTCCCCCATAGAGGAAGTTCCAACATCCATTCCAGAAGAAAGATAGGGCTCATATACCACTGGACAGATGCAATCATCTACATCAATTCTCAAAAATAGGTTGGGGCATAACCCCAAGCATACCTCTCAGATACACAAATGTATCCTTAGGTAAAGGTTTTGTAAATATATCTGCTATCTGTTCCTTTGTGCTTATGTACTCCAATCTTACTTCTTTTTTTGCAACTTTTTCTCTTACAACATGATACTTGATCTCAATATGTTTAGTCTTAGAATGTAAAATAGGAATTTTTGACATACTCACTATACTAGTGTTATCACAATATATAACAATAGGCTCATCAAACTTTATTCCAATATCCTTCAACATCTGCTTCATCCAAATAATCTGATTATAATTATTTGTTGCTGCAACATATTCTGCTTCTACTGTACTTTGTGAAGTACAATTCTACTTCTTACTTAACCAGGAGACCAATTTTCCTCCAAGAAAAAAGGCTCCACCACTAGTGCTTTTGTTGTCATCAACACTGCCTCCCCAATCTACATCAGTATAGGCACATAAAGTAAAATCATCAGAATTCTCATACCATAATCCATAATCCATTGTTCCTTTCAAATATCTCAGTATCCTCTTTACTGCTGCATAATGTGATTCTCTAGGTTCTGCTTGAAATCTTTCTACAATCCCAACTGAATGTGCTATATCAGGTCTTGTATGTGTCAAGTACTGCAATCCTCCAATCATAGATCTGTACTTTTTCTACTCAACTGCTGGTGTCTCATCTTTGCTAGATAACTTATGTCCAGTTACCATAGGTGTTCCAATAGGTTTAGAATCTTTCATTCAAAATATTTTCAATAAGTCATTCAAATACTTAGTTTGACTTACAAATATACCTTCCTTGCTTTCTGTTATCTATAATCCCAAAAAATATTTCATTTCTCCAATCATGCTCATCTCAAATTCAGTCTTCATTTCATCTACAAATTTGTCACTAGCTTCATCTTCTCCTCCAAAGATAATATCATCAACAAATATAACTATAACCAACAAACCATTTTCAATTTCTTGTGTATAAGTTACTATCTATTGTTCCTTTTATAAATCCCAATTTCAATAAATACTTATCTAATCTTGCATACCAAGTTCTAGGTGCTTGTTTTAATCCATATAAAGCTTTCTTTAACTTACATACCATATCTCCTTCTTGTGTCAAAGGAAAACCTTCAGGCTACTCAATGTAGACTTCTTCCAATTCACCATTCAAAAATGATGATTTCACATCCATCTGATACACTTTAAATTTCTTGTAAGCTGCATATGCTAGAAACATTCTCACTGCTTCAAGTCTAGCCACAGGTGCAAAAGTTTCTTCATAGTCAATTCCTTCTTGTTGTGAATATCCTTTACATACCAATCTTGCTTTGTTTCTTATCACTTCTCCTTGTTCATTCATCTTGTTTCTGAATACCCACTTTGTTCCAATCACATTCTTGTCTTCAGGTCTAGGGACCAATTCCCATGTCTTATTTTTTTCAATCTACTCTAGTTATTATTTCATAGCATTAATCCAATGTTCATCTTCACAAGCTTCATTAGTAGTCTTAGGTTCAATTTGAGAAATCAAACATAAATGTACCTTATTTAAAGTCAAAACTCCTTTATCTAAACTTCCAATAACTTTCTCAACAGGGTGATGTCTTCAAGTCTACCTGTTAGGTGTCATAGTTACTGATCTTGTTCCAACTATAGATTCTTCTCTGCTTTCTTCTCTATTTTCTTCTCTATTTTCTTCTCTATTTTCTTTAGTATGACTTTCATTCAGCAAATCACTGTTAGTTTCAAAAAATAATTCTGCATTTTCAATGTTAGGCTGAGGTTGTGCTTCTCCATCAGATTCATAATCAAGCATTCTTTCCTGAATTTTAAACTTCTCATCAACTTTTACATTTGCACTTTCAACAATAGTCTTAGTTCTTTTGTTATAACATCTATATGCTTTTCTTTTTAAAGAATATCCAAGAAATATTCCTTCATCACTTCTAGGATCAAACTTTCCTATATCATCATCTCTCTTTATATAACATTTACTTCCAAAAATTTTAAAATACTTAACTGAGGGTGTATGTCCAAACCATAATTCATAAGGTGTCTTGTTTGTATCTGCTCTGATTTGTACTCTGTTCATAGTGTATACTGTTGTGTTCACTGCTTCTCTCCAAAAAGTCTTAGCCAAATCATTTTCAAACAACATAGCTCTTGCTGCTTCAGTTATTGACCTATTCCTTCTTTCTACAATACTATTTTGTTCTAGTGTTCTAGGGGCTAACAATTGTCTCTTAATACCATTCATTTCACAAAAGGTGTTAAAATCTCTAGATGTAAAATCACCACCTCTATCAGATCTTAGACACTTAATCTTCATTCCAGATTCATTCTCAATTTTGCTTTTCATGATCTTAAATTTATCAAATGCTTTAGATTTTTCTTTCAAAAATGCAATCCACATCATCCTTGTAAAATCATCAACAAGAATCATAAAATACCTTTCTCCATAGAATCCTCTAGTCCTAGTAGGACCACTCAAGTCTATATGAACAATCTCTATCTTCTCTGTTGATGTGAACTTCTTGTTGGGAAATGAACTCCTTTTCTGCTTTGCCATCATACATTCTTTGTAAATCATGTTAGTAGGTTTCATAATTCTAGGTAAATCTCTTACCACAAGTGTAGTGCTCACCTTGACAATATTATCAAAGTTTATATGACAAAACCTTTTATGCCATAACCAACTGTCATCAATCCTAGTTATCAAACATGTCATCTCAGTAGGATTCAACTAAAATACATTACCTCTGGTTCTGGATCCTTTTCCAATTAGATTTCCATCTTTATCTTTTATCACACAAGTTTTCTCAGTAAACCAAACTTGATAACCCTTATCAGCCAATTGTCCAACACTTAGTAGATTATGTCTCAATCCATCAAAAAAGTAAACATCATCAGTGTTAGTCTTTCCATCAAGAGTAATAGATCCTATACCCTTAATCAAACAAGGTGCATTGTTACCAACCCTAACAATTCCTCCATCATAATCATCTAACTTAACAAACTTTCTTTTATCTCCAGTCATATGATGTGAACAACCACTGTCTATAATCCAATCAGATTTCTTTTCAACTTGAGAAACTAATGCTTTTTCTTCCCTTTTATCAGATTCAGAACTTTCTTCTTTAATTGCTACAAATCCTATTTCCTCAAAGTTATCATTATCACTGTCACTTAAATGTCTTTCAATTCCTGCTTCAAGATCTTCATCATTTGCATAATAACATTCTTTAGATCTCCTAGGTTTAAAGTTGCTTCTATACTTCTTAACTCTTTTAGGACATTTAGATGCAAAATGACCATATTCTTGACAAGTCCAACATTTAAATATTTTCTTACCATTTGGTTCTCTTTTTACAAGTAATGCAATACCTTCTTCAATCTTCTTATCTTCCTCGGATTTAGATCTGCTACTACTGGCATAATCTCCATTCACACTATTACTTCTTTTAGGTCTAATGTTAAGAGCACTGAATGTTGTTTCCATTCTTGGTAGCTCTCCTGATAATCTCAAGTTCATCTCCATTGTTTCTAATCTTCCAACAAGAGTCTCTCTTGAAATGTTTGATGTACAAGGTATCACTTTTTCAATCATCTGTGTTGTCTGCTTGAATACTGGTGTCAAAGTTCTCAGAATTTTCCATATCAATTCATTCTCTATCTTATCACCTCCACAAGACTTTATTCCTGTTACAATCTCAGACATCCTACCAATATAGCTTCTAATAGATTCATCTTCCATCATTCTGATATCTTCAAATGCACAAATCCAATTATGTAATCTAGCCTTCTTTGCATGTTCATCACCTTCAAAAGTAGAATGTAAAGCTTTCCAAATTGCATGAGATGTTTTCAAACATCTAACCTAACTATATTTATTCTTTGGTAGTGCTGACAAAAGTGCTTCTCTTGCAAGTATGTTACAAATGAATAGATCTAGTTCATCTTTAGTTCCTACCTCTAGATTGTCTTCCTCAATGATAGTCTTCTCATTCTTTGTAATCGACCAATAACTTGGTCCTAAACACAATAGATGTGTCTTCATCTTTTCTTTCCAGCTGTCAAAATTTACTCCATCAAACTTAGGGCTTTCTTTTCTAAAATTCACCATGGATCTCCTTAAGTTGTTAAACTTTTCTTTCAAGGACCTGCTGCTCTGATACCAATTGTTAGAAAGTAAAGATCCCCAAGATAACTGAGAGGGGGGGGGGTGAATCAGTTATCTGATAATTTAACCATTCAACTACTTTAAACAATATAATCAATGTACTAATCAACCATAGAAAGATAACCATACACAATTGCACAATAACACAAGATATGTTGACTAGGGAACCTCTTGAAAAGAGTAAAACCTGGTGGGAATGATGCCCAAAAAATGATGCACTAATATGAAAGTTCATTGTTAGAGGATGGACCCTGTTAGGAGTCTTATGAAATACATTCAATACATATAAATCCCTATTAGGAGATTTTGAATCCCTGCTAAAAGATTCTAACCCGGTTAAGAGTTTATGGAAGATAGAAGAACCCACTGCCCAAACACCTTCAAGGCAAGATCTCTGAACCCACTGTCTAAAAGATCTTAGAATTATTCAATAGAATAATATGAAATATATTACCTCCTTCACACTATGCCAAAACTGCACTCTCTTCTACACAAGATCACAATTCCAGATCTCTGTACTCACAAGTCTTCCTTCATCACTGAATTAGCTCTTTTCTTCACTTCATGTATATATTCGCATCTCAACCTTCATAGTTCATATTAAAACAAGGAAAAAATTACTTCTTATATACCAAACTCAAATAATTACTAATGAGTCGGTCCTCAATTACAAAATAATAGATTCTACAAGCTACACACAGAATTTCACATAAAACTGTCAGCTTCCAGATACTGTAACTTTCTCCAAACGTATCTTCAAAGTTTTTTCTATGAACCACATCATCATTAATGAGTCTCCAACATCTCTTTAACTTCACAAAATCAGATTCCATGCCAGCTAAGAGATATCCTCCGATTTCTGAAAATCGCTTCACAGAAACACTGTCTAAACACTGCTTTCACCAAAATGCTCATAAGTCTCATAAATGAATGAATTTCTTTTTGCACTATTAACCATAGGTTAATAACACACCAAAAAACATACCATAAACTGCACAAAATCCAATCTATAATACAACATGTGTGCAAAACAAAATTGTACTTGCTTTCCTGCTAATATCTAGAATATCACTATGTTGACATCAATGACAATCCAAGTCATGAATGCAACAACAACTGCGATAGAATGACTGCCAAAATACTTTGAATTCACTCCTAACACTATTGTTTGACATAGTGATATAATTTATGTCATTGATGTCAATGGGGGAGAGAATCATGAAAAACATTGAGGAACTACATTTGTTGGAGAGATTGAATAGGATAACGAAGCAAGATTTGATTGAGTAGTGCAGTTGAGTAGCATTGATTGGATTTTTGGAACATTGGATGTTTTCCATCTATGTTTCCATCAATGCCAATGGGGGATATTGTTAGGAATGAATTTTGAAGCCTTTGGCAATCATTCTGTATTAGTGGTTGTTGCATTCATGACTATGATTGTCATTGATGTCAACACTGTGATATTCTGGAGTTTAGCAAAGAAGCAGGCACAATTTTGTTTTGCACACATGTTATATTGTAGATTGAGTTATGCATAGTTGATGGTATTTTCTTTGTTTTGTTATTAGCCTATGGTTAATAGCGCAAAAAGAAATTCATTTATTCATAAAAGTTATAAGCATTTTGGTGGAAGCAGTATTCTAGTAGTATTCTTGTGTAGCGGTTTTTGGTAATCGGAGGATATCTCCTAACTAGGATGGAATCTGATTTTGCGTAGTTAAAGGGAAGTTTGAGACTCATTGGTGATGATGTGGTTCATAGCACAAACTTTGAGGTCACGTGATTGGAAAGTTATTGTATCTGGAAGCTGACAGTTTTTATGTAATTTTGATGTAGCGTGTTGAAATTATTATTTTGTATTTGCATGCTGACTCATTTGTAATTATTTGAGTGTGGTATAAAGGAAGGAATGTTTTCCTTTTTATATGAGGATTGTAATATTTTTGATATGAAATTATGAAAGTTGTGATGTGAATGTATGCATGAAGTGAAGAAAAGAGCTAATTCAGTGATGAAGGAAGACTTACGAAGTACAAAGATCTAGATTTGTGATCTTGTGTAGCAGAGAGTGTGGTTTTGGAATAGTGTGAAGGAGGGAAAATATTTCATATTATTCTATTGAATAATCCTAAGATCTTTTGGACAGTGAGTTCAGAGATCTTGCCTTGAAGGTTTTTGGGCAGTGGGTTCTTCTGTCTTCCATAACTCCTAATAGGGTTAGAATCATTTAACAGGGATTCAAAATCTCCTAATAGAGATTCATAGGTACTGAATGTATTTCATAAGACTCCTAATATGGTCCATCCTCTAACAAGGAACTTTCATATTAGTACATCATTTTGTGGGCATCATTCCCACCGGGGTTTACTCTTTGATCAAGAGATTCCCTAGTTAACATATCTTGTGTTATTGTGTCATTGTGTATGATTATCTTTCTATGGTTGGTTTCTACATTAATTATATGTTTTAAAGCTATTGAAGTTGATATTGAATTTAATGATGATAAATGGTTTAATTATTAGATAACTAATTCACCCCCCCCCCCCACCCCTCTCAATTATCTTGGTGGTCTTTACTTTCTAATAGAGGAAGGACAAAAAAGGGAAGAACAAATAGAATAAAATTAGGAAGAGAAAGAACAAGAAAAGGAAAAATATCAAGAGGAAGAATAGAGAGAAGAGATAGGAGAAGAAAAAAAAAAAGAGGTAAGAGTTGAGATCAAATAAGAACCTAACACCTCCTCCACCCTATTATTGGCAAGTATGGCCAAACCTGTGAGCACTGATGTAGAGAGCATGGATAAGGATGAACTCGTGAGATTATCCTTCATGGCATTTTCTAAGGCAAAGGAGATTTTAGAACAAAAAGGAGATAAGAAGGTCAAGGTGATCGATAGGGTAGTAGAAACTGTGAATAAAATACTCCCCATACCTCTTATACTTCAAGGAAAGGATGATGAAGAGAACCTAAACATGGCACTGGAAAAATTTGACAACCATTATGAGTCACTGTTGAAGATCAAAGAGGATAAGGCTGAGAAGAGATACCTAAACAAAAAGTTGAAATAAGTTTTCCAATCCATCTCATGGGACTTGGGCATTCTAAAAGCAACTATAATTTAGGCCAAAAATTATGTTGCACAAGGAAGAAAACTATACGATTATTGCATCAATCCCATTAGACACATAAATAACATTGAGGACATCATATCCAAGGATAGGGATGCATTGGATAGCATGATGGATAGTTGTGAGACCTCCTCATAAACTGTATTAGAAATGGATAAGCAAACATCCAAGATCTTGGACAAAGTCAATGTTTTGGATATAGATAAATGGAGAGTAGTCACAAGGTTTGGTTTTCTAAAGATTTTAATCACTCCTAAGCTATCAATTCTTGAAGCTCATCTCACCGAGATGGAAAAGATTGAGAAATCAATGAAATATGTACTCACTAAGTTGAAGGCAGTAGAGACCACATCTTATGCACTGAATGGACTGATCCATGTCAGTGAACCATTGATTAAGTCATGGAATGATGAAGTAAACACATTGGAAGATTCCTTCTGAGACATTCTAAATCTGGTGAGTAAGAACTAAGTCATACATGCTTAAAATTTTGAAGTTTTGTAAGTACCCTTTCCATTGATGTCAAAGGGGGAGAAGAAGAGAAAAATGAGAAAAAGAGAAAACAAAAAGAAGAAAAGAAAAGAAAAAAATATATATAAGAAAAAGAAAATTGTAAAAAAATAAGAGAGAAGAAGAGAATATGTATATGTACAAAGAAGAAGGAAGAGTACAATGATTCTTTTTACACTTGGCGAAAGTCATTTTTCGCTAAGTGTTGCCATCAATGCCAAAGGGAGAGATTGTTGGCAAGTGATGTTCTAAGAGCACTATGGATCACTTGAGTGTTGTCATTTTTGGAAACACTTATGCTATAGTGATCACATGTATTAAGTATGAGTGTTGGAGACACAATCATGCAAATGACTAAGTATAGAATCAGATCTAGAGTATATTACAGTATTATTTTGGTCAGTGAAGATGGCATATGATATATTATAGCTTGAAAACTTAGAGGAAGACATTTTAGGATATGCATGACCTTTAGTTAAGGTCACATGTGTTGTGGTATTGATATCAGAAAGTTATAGTGATATGGAGGTATGTGAAGATAGAGGAATAGTGAAACATGGCATATGACTAGTCGAGATGATTAAGGGAATGCTAGATGGAATGGAGACATGAAAAGTTAGACAAAGATTGTATATTTTATGAAACTTTGCTAAAATAAGATTTCCAAATTAGTATTTATTATTTACATAAGTAATTATTATGTTTTGTATTGTATTTGAGATCTGACTAAATGATATAATAGATATAAATAAAGAGTGTTTTTTGGAAGTGATAAGTGTGAAAGATATGTATGTGTTATAGATGAAAATTTGGGATGTCAGTAATGGTTAATAGTAGATGTGAGATCAAAGATTGACAAAGACTAGTGAGAGCTATAACTAGAACTATCTAAGCATAAAGCAGATGCTTGTATTGTTCACTCTTGAGGATAATTTTTTAATTGAACTATTGATTGTAAGAGTTGTAAGCTCACCATACCTCTAATAGGTTTTTTGTATACCTTTAACAGGGTTGATATTCCTCTAACAATGAAATGTACTATGTAATAGTGAGCTCCTAATTGGGATACAATATTTTAGTACATAGTTGTGGGTACCATCCCCACTGGGGTTTTCCCTTGGCTAGGGTTTCCTTGAAAACAATTAATGGTCTGATGAGTTATGTGTTATGTGTTTATATTCTTTTAATTTCAGCATTCAGATGGTTTATTTGCAATTGGTTTAAGTTTGAATTAAAGTGTTGTAATACTGATTCACCCCCCATCTCATTATTATATAATCCTAACATATCCATTCAATCTTAAAATTCCTTAGGAAATAAAGATCATGTACTAACCCTCGCTCGGCAACCTTCTGGCATTCAACCTTCAACACCCCTTTATAAGATAGCTTTTCATATGCTTCCCTCAGCTCATAGTCTCCTATTTCTCTGATCTTGCACATGTAGTATGTACGTACATCATTAATCATCAGAACCTTATGAGGGATCGATGATAGGGAACCCATGAGATCTCCCTTCACCACACTTTCATGAATGGCTTAAAATTTCTATAGTTTGCACACATTGTTCCTTAAAAGTTGAACAAATAATACTTCTTTACATTTCTTCACGGCTGCAATAGATGATGAAGATGCCATATCTCCAAAATTTTAGGACTCAAAATATGAATTCACGTTGCTTGGTAAATAACTTGTTCCAACAGTTCTTAGATGTTTGTCGATGGCATGCTCTAGAGATTTTGCAAATTACACTTAGCACAAATAGCTATGGTTAATCACTCTAGAATCTCTCTACAATTTCTCAAATTGCTGGTGAAATGAGAATAAATGGTAACATTCTGCTTTATAGACACCAAACGATTAGATTAGGGCTTCATTAAATGATCTGTATATTGGATAGGATTATATAATTGTCTCGGCCATCTTATGTTAACTTAGTAAACATGACCTTAGTAAATATTATCATTCAGATTCAGCTCGGTACATATCACATCTTGGCTATGATATTAGCTCGACATACACTAGTGACTCGGTCACTATAAACTAAAACACTACTACTTGACATAAAATATACAATATGACTTCCTTCTCAAATATGTTCTAATGCATCTTAATTTATGTAGATATGGACTTTAACCTATCAAATTTTAGGAACTGATGTAAAATAAAGCATTGTAAGATTCAGTTCCACACATATCTTATTTTCTTAGTTTGAAGTAGTGTGATCACTTGATCCATTGGATTGGGTGACCTCAGCTTCACTGGCTCTAATACTACTTTCTTCTTCTTTATTTTTCCATGTCTTGTTCATTTGGTTTCTCATCTATTCAATAGTCTCTTCATTCTTGACTTGTTCATTTCTCGGTATATGTGCTCTGCAATCTCTTTTTATGTGACCAATTTTGTTGCATTTGTAACAGACCATACTTCTACTGATCTAACTCTTGGATTTTCCACTGAAATGTGTCTTCAAATAGTTTACTCCAATATGACCATAATCTCCACAATACTAACAACTATACCATGTATTGTAGTCCCAATTGTATGTATTACCTTTCCTAGGTTCTCTAGTCTTCTTATTGGATGTCCACTTAGCTTTGGATCTACACTCTTGTGCTCTATGACCATATTTTTTATATTTAAAACAATGTTCATGAAATCTAGGTGAGGTAGGTGGATTATTGACCTTTGAGCTGCATTCATGTGCCTGATGTCCATGTTTCCTACAATTAAAACAATTTCCATTAAACTTTTGTTTAGGATTGGGCTTACCATTTTTGCTTTTACAATTGTTTGATGTGTGTGTTGGCTTTCCACAATAATGACACGTGGGTTTCTTGTTGTTTAACTTTACATTCCTCTATTCTCCACTCTTTGATGATTCTCCTTCTTCAGTGGATGATAAGTGCTCATCATGTCCAAGTCCATAAGTATCATTGGATCTTCTAGGTGACCTTAATAGTTCTTCAAAGTATTTCATAGCTTCATTAGGCTTGTTCATCCTCTCATCGAGTTCTTTCTTAGATCTTAGTTCATTCTTTAGTTGGCTATTTTATGATCTGAGATTTTTGATTTCCACATCTTTCCTACTCAACTCTTCATTAGCAAGTAATAGTTGATTCACCAAGTCCAATTAATTATTTTTCAGCCTTTGCATGTCACATGTCCTTTCATCAAGTCTTATAGACATTTTCCTTTTATCTTCTTCAGCCATTGTCTTGTCTTCTTCAACTTTCTTTTTTTGTTCAGTTACTTCACAAAATATTACTGATTGTATTTCCTATTCTCTCTTTAGATTTTTGATGTCTTCATTTAGTATGTTGTTTTTCTCTAGAAGATCTATTATTGCTTTGTCACTTTTAGTATAATTACCATTGGCAAATAGACCTCTAGTGTCCTCTTCTTGATATTTTGTTTCATTCTATTGAATTTCCAATTCTCTTCTTCTACTTAAGGATTTCTCTAGTTCACTTTTGGCTGCTTCAAGCTAATGTAATGCAATCTAAATGTCAATCTTTTGATTCTCTATGATCTTTCCCAACTTATAAACCTCCATCTTCAAGACCTTAACTCACAAGTGATTAGAATTCTTTAAGAGACTTATCTCTGATACCAATTTTTGGAAATCTATTATGGGAAAGTGATATATTGAGCGGGGGGGTGAATCAAATATCTACTATTAATTCCATTTTGACATAAATTCACTTGCATAACATAAAAATAAAATTCAATAATGAAATAGATCTAACATTCTAATCTTCATCCATGAAATTGAAACATAACACAAAGATTTTGGTTACCCAAAAACCCTTGAAATGTAAAACTGGGGTGGGGATGACACCCACAAATATTCACTAGTGCGATATTAAAGTTTTCCTATTAGGGTTATAAAATTTTTATCATAAACTAATAATCTACACTATGAGGGGTTTTCCTTGCTATGATGCTAATAGAAACTCTTCTCTTTTCAATACTTATTTGATCTTCTCAATCAAATATATCTTTGTTTTATCCTTCACTTCCTTTCTCAATCACTTTTATTGATCTCTACCTATATCAAAACATGCTTCTCTCTTCTATATATGAGATACTTCATACTCTTCCAATACTCTTTCTCACTCATACATCATTTTAGGGTTCAGATCTCATCTTATACAGAAAGAAAAAAAGTCCCTAGATCAAGATCGACGATCTAGATTCTCTATTTATACCTCTTGAGAATTCCCTAAATCTAATTGGCTACATAGATTACATAGGAATTACTGATTAAAAGTCCAAGACATAATCACCTCTGTGATTCCCTGAAAAAATAATAAATATTATATAAACATTGGCCAAAATGGTTTACCTTAGTGTTTATGCCATTACAAACACATATGTCAAATCTGGCTTGCTCGACATATGAAGTCTCTGACACTTGACATTAAATGTTCTTCATTTACTAGTGCTCAACATGGATATATCTACACAACTCAATATAAGCTTCTTGATTATTACTAAAGTACTCGATGACCTCTGACTTTCTCGACAGTAACTACTTCTTGGTAATTATACAAAATAAAAGTCTATACATAACTCGACCTTCACTATATGGCTCGGTTAGAGTGATGACCAACCAACATTGCCTAGAAAATGACTAAGTTTAAGACACTAATAGAAAATAAAACTTAGGAATCAACAAATTCATGTTTTCTCAACTTTTTGACATGCAACCTAGAGGGGATATGTAGAAAAGCCACTTAGAGGACAAAAGATTTATGATTGAAGAATCTGATGTTTTGGAGAAGCTGATCCCATCATATGTAAGGGATGTAGTATATAGACCCTCAAAATAGTTCAAGAAATTAATTAGTGATGTAAGAACACAACTTGAATCATTTGAGAAGTTTGTAGAACTTGAGGTGAGAAAATAATTTGATGAGAGAAGGTTTTTTTATAATAATAATGTCCTAATCAACTAAGAGGGGGGAACGAATTAGTTGATGCCAATAATTAATAATTTAAGATTTAACTTCAAACTTATTGCTAAAAACAAAATACTAAAACAAAAAACATATACACATGAATACCCAGATTTGTCCTCGAAGAAAACCCTATTAAGGGAAAAACCCCAACAGGGATGGTACACACAAATATCTTCACTATGATTATAATAGCCATGTTAGGAGCTGAGTATTACAATATGAAGGTCCTAGTTAAAGGACAAAACCTATTATGAGCCTTTTATAATGTGATCCCTATTAAGGAATCAACCTTGCGAAGAGTCCATCCATGTTTGAGGTAATAACCTTGTTAGGGGTGTACAATATACCAACCTGATCAAGATATTTAAGAGTTAAAACCACCCTCAGGTTCTCAAAACCTCACAACTTAAAGACTGAGATAATTTTGTTCTGAAACTACTTCCAGTACTCAACCACTGGCAAGAAAGCTCCACCTGTTACTCCTATTTGAGAATCAATGGATTGTCATTAGTGTGAATCATTTATTCAGTCGGTAAAGGTCAATAAAAGAGATGAAGAGGATAGTTGGTCAACCATACAAAGCCTACCCATTGAGAAAAGACAAGGCATATCTCTAAGTTAACCAAACAAGGGTTTGATCGAGTTTACTCACCAAATGACAGACAATTATCGAGTACCTTGCTACTAATCAATGAGCATTCATATGAAACAAGCACCAATAATTTAATGAATGGATAATGTAGTGATTACTGATTAAAGAAGGAAACATCATAGTAATTTGAAATGGCACAAACATCTATGCAAATGGTTCACATCAAATTTAAAATAGTTTACCAAGATCGATACATAATTAAATATGGATGTAATCATTAATTTGGTGATGATTCCTATGTAATGTTAGATGTAGGTTATTTTGTTACACCATTGATCTTAGGTTTTATAAGATGATGTAAACCCTAATTAGGTCAAGATAATTTTGATGTAAAATATGTAAAGATATCATTATGAATGAGTATCATGATGGAGTAGCCACACTAAGGGCATCAAAAGATTAGACACAGGGTTTTTGATAGAAGGTTTATAAAAGAAGGATTCCATTTTTTAGAACACACACAAGGCTACCAAGTAGAAACTAATGCAAAGGCTGAGACCTTAGGGGCCAAATGATGGCACACCCTATAGATCCAACCTACTCAACAATTCACGGAAGCAACAACAAGATAGTGAGAGAGAGAAAGCATGATCAATCATATATTCTTTCATTCAAACTGATTCATACATGCCAGGCTGTAAGGCCTTCCGAACTACAACCAGATATTACAATGAATTATAGAAGTCCTCAAACATGCAAGGATCTACCAACCATCTTGATTCTAATAACTTCTATCTTCTATAAAAATTGACTCCTAAAACTCTAACCAAATAATTATACTTATACAAGAGGCTATCAAACTAAGTCAGCCTTTAGATCCATAATCAATGGAAGGAATGGTCAGATCTAGGACCACACACTTCCCAATGATGGATACCAACCTTAAATTTGTGACCCATAATCAATGCACAAGTCGGCCTCAATAGAAACTCAAAATAAACTACTTGGTAAGAAAGGATGACCGAGCAACAGACAAGCATCATCGAGCATCAGTGAAAAAACCAACCACCCAGGATATAACTAACCATACTCAGTAACCAATGGAAACTAACCAACTACCAACCAACTTTGTCAAAGAAGGAACTGAGCAACATAAACAAACTTTAAAATCTTTTTGGTGACACAGGATTGCCAAGGACCCGAGATGCTCCTCCACCAGACACCTGCGGTTATTTTGAAATGATTCTCTAAATCATTCAATAGGTTTGGTCTGAGCTACCAATTCTTCCACTTTACCAGATATTTCATATACTATTTACCTCTTGTACTCTTGCCAATTCTTTGCTCCAAAATCTGCTCAACTTCTTCATTCTACTTCTTAGGATATTCCATCAGTACTGTCATGTCTTCATCAGGTTCATGATACTCATACAAATCAGCAATGTTTAAAATCAATGATATGTCCATGTCCTTAGATAACTCAATCTCATATGCATTTCCACTATTAAATTTCTTCAAAATCTTGCAAGGTCCAAACTTCTTCATCTTCAACTTCCCATATGTTCCAACATGAAATTGATCTTTCTTCAAATGAACCATCACTTCATAACCAACATCAAAAATTTTATGTCTCCTTCATCTATCAGCTCTGTCTTTGTATTTTTTATTACTCTCTTCCAGCTTTATTTTCACATCTTAATTCAATGTCTTCATGTACTCAACAAATTTCACTCCTTCATCACTTCTCTTACTTTCATCAGCAATGTCTCTCAAATCAGATATACCTTTCGACTATATGCCATTCACAATGTCAAATGGTGTTTTTCTAGTACTCCTATTCATTGAATTATTGTATGCAAACTCTTATTGTGCCAACACATAATCCCAATTACTAGGTGTGTCTCCAACTAAACATCTCAAAAGATTTCCCAAACTTCTATTTACAACTTCAGTCTGTCCATCGGTTTGTGGGTGAAATGTAGAACTATATTTCAACTCAGTTCCACTCTTTCTCCAAAGAGTCTTCCAAAAGTATCCAACAAATTTGCTATCTCAGTCAGATATAATACTCATAGATAATCCATGCAATCTGACAATTTCCTTAAAGAAAAGATCTTCTACATGTACTACATCTGATGTCTTTCTACAAGCTATAAAATGTGCCATCTTTGAAAATCTATCTACCACAACAAATATAGAATCATTACCTCTTACTGTCTTCGGTAAGCCAAGAACAAAATCCATACTGATGTCAGTCCAAGGTTTCTCAGGTACACAAATTAGTGTTTACAATCTAGTATTCTAACTTACTCCTTTTGCAACTTTTATCAGTACCAAAATGTCCAGCCAAACCACTACTATGTTTCTCTTTCATCAAATTAGTTCTCATTCATCCTCTTGGTATACATAATTGAATACCTTTAAACAACATACCTTCTTGAATGAAATATTCTTCCCATTTTGTACTTGGTTGATCTTGAATAGGTTCTCTGCACTTTCTCCATGGCTCAGAAAAATCAGGATCCATTTCATACAAATCTCTCATCTCATCAAACCCAAGAACTTCAATTTTCATCTCAACCATCAAAGATCTTCTTCTACTCAATGCATTAGCAACTCAATTAGTGACTCCACTATTATGTTTTAACACAAATGTATAACTCTGCAAGTACTTAGCCCATTTCATATGTCTCTGATTCAACTTATTTTGACTACCCAAGTATTGTAAAGCCTTATGATCAGTATACAACACAAATTCACTTGGTATCAAATAATGTCTCCATTTCTTTAGTGCTTGAACAATAGCATAGAATTATTGATCATATACATAATATTTTCTTCTAGCATCATTCAAATTTTTAGTAAATAAAGCAACAGGTTTACGTTCTTAACTCAACACAGCTCCAATTACACTACCACTTGCATCACATTCCACTTGAAATACCTTATTGAAATCAGGCAATGCCAAAACAAGAAATTCAACAACCTTCTGCTTTAGAGTCTCAAAAATTTTATTAGCTCCACGTGTCTACTTAAATTCTCTTTTATCTCCTCTCATATTCTCAATCATAGCATTACAAATTGAACTAAAATTCCTTATGAACTTTCTGTATAAACTTTCCAAACCATGAAATGATCTTACCTCACTAGAATTCACAAGTGTAGACCAATTCATAATAGCTTCAACCTTTTTCAAGATCCATCTTCAAACCATCAGCTGAAATTACAAATCCCAAATACACAATCTCCTCTTTCATGAATGAACACTTTTTCAAATTTATCAGCAACTTTTCTTCTTTCAATCTCTGTAAAACATTTCTAACATGCAAAAAATGTTCTTCTATGGTCCTACTGAATATTAGAATATCATCAAGATATACAATCACAAAATTACCCAAGAATTTCTTCAGAACTTCATTCATAAGCCTCATAAACGTACTCAGTGCATTAGTTAAACCAAAAGGCATAACGAACCATTCATTCAAACCTTCTTTTGTCTTGAAAGTAGTCTTCCATTCATCACCTTCTTTGATTTAGATATGATGATACCCACTTTTGAAATCAATCTTTGTGAAATACTTTGCTCCAGTCAAATTGTCCATTATGTCATCCATTCTCGGTATAGGAAACCTATACTTCACTATTATCTTATTGATTTCTCTGGAATCAGTACACATTCTCCATTCTCCATTCTTCTTAGGTGCCAATACTATAGGTATTGCACAAGGACACAAACTTTCTATGATCAAAACTTTCTCCAGCAACTCTTGAATCTATCGGTTCAATTCTTGATTCTCAGTAGGTGTCAACCGATGATGTGCCTTATTTGATAAACTAGCTCCAAGGATTAGATCCATGAAATGATCAATACTTCCTTTCTATGGAAAACCATTAGGTAAATTATTAGAAATGATATCACTATACTCGTTGAGTAACTTATCAATCTCCTCAGGGACATTATCCTCTATTTTCTTACTCAGTTTGTTAGGAATTACAACAAAACATACATCATTATTTTTCAAATCCTTAACAAACTTTCACAGATGTGGAAAAATTACTAATAGGTTCTTCCATCAAAGGTAACAATATTTTTTTTCTTCCATCAACCACAATAGTATACTTATGCAATCTGCCATCATATATAGCATGTCTATCATATTTCCAAGGTCTACCCAATAAAATATGAAAACAATGCATAGGCATGACATCACACAACACTTTGTCATAGTACTTTCCAATTTTCAAATTCACATAACATTGTTCACTTACCAAGAGTGTATTCTCATCTTTGATCCATGAAATCTGATAGGGCTTCAGATGTTCCAACCTTTCCAACTGCAATTTTGTGACCATGTCCTTAGATGCCAAATTCTTTGAGCTACCACTGTCAATGATTACCTTCCAAACTTTGTCAGAAACTCTACATCTAGTCTTGAATAAATTTTTCCTTACCAAATCTTCCTTTTTACTTTCATTCCACAGTGCTCTCCTTACCATCAATTTATTTTTCTTCTCAGGTTAATTCAGTGACTCTTCTTGCACCAAAGCATTTCTAATGCTACCAGCCTTCTTACTAGCATTTTTACATTCAAAAGATCTATGTCCTTCTTCTCCACAATTGTAACAAGTTCCTTGGAAATTACCTCTACTATAACCACCTTAGTAGTTACTACCTCTACCTCTAGATGAACTTTCACCTTTCCACTTAGTCTTTCCTTTGTCCAGATTTGTCTTTTCAAGTTCAGATCTACTATTTCACCATAAGATCTACCTCTTTGTCTAGGGAATTTACCACCTCAACCTCTTTGTCCTTGTTCATGTTTGTTGTTCAATTTATCCTCACCCTTCAATGCAAATTGATAAGCCTCTTCAATGTTCTCCAACTTGACCAAACTAATTTCCTCTTGGATGGAAACTCTGAAACCATTCAGTTATCTAGCAATTCTTTCCACATCATCCTCATTATGTCCAGATCTGATATCTAATCTATAGAATTCCTTAGTATGCTCTTTTATCGATCTATCTTTCTACTTTATACTTTGCATTCTCCTAACTAGGTTAATCTAATAATCACAAGGTAAGAACTATCCTTTCAATTTATTCACCATTTAATTCCATACTTTGATTTTTTCTTTACCTTTCTTCTTCCAATCTAATTGTAGATGCTCCCACCACAAGGATGCATGACCTTTCAACTTTGTGCCTACAATCTGCACCTTCTTCTCTTTAGATACATTTTCATACTCAAAATATTTTTCCATCTCGGTGATCTAGTTTATCAATTCATCAAAATCCAATTTTCCACTATATTCAGGTGGATTGAAATGTGGTGTTGATTTCAAACTTGTCAATGCCTTCAATAATCTTTCTTCACCCTTTTCCATCATAGGTGTAGGTTTTTCTTTGCCTTGTTCCACTTCAACTTCATCATCACTAACATCTTCAAGATGTCTCCATCTTATCTGGGCTATTTCAACAACTTCTAATCTAGAAGCAAGTTGTCTCAACATGCCTGCCAACCTTGGATCCACTTCTCGCCTCACACAAACCATCTTGAAAAATCTTTGCAATTGCAGGTCATGTTGCAATCTACCACCCCACAATAATTAAACTAGGGCTTTACAAGAAGCAACCTACAAACCTAGATCCATAGACCTAGATCTAGATCTAACCTCACTTTGATTCCACCTAACACAAGGTCTAAGACCTTAGGGGCCAAATGATGGCACACCCTAGAGATCCAGCCTACTCAATAACTCATAGAAGAAACAACAACATAGCGAGAGAGAGAAAGCAGGATCAAGCGTATATTCTTTCATTCAAATTGATTCATACATGTTGGGTTGTAAGGCCTTCCTAGTTACGGCCAAATATTACAATGAATTACAAAATTCCTCAAACATGCGAGGATCTTCCAACCATCTTGATTCTACTAACTTCTATCTTCTATCAAAACTAACTCCTAAAACTCTAACCAAACAACTATACTTATACAAGAGGCTATCAAACTAAGATGACCTTTAGATCAATAATCAAGGAAAGGAATGGTAAAATTTGGGACCACACACTTCCCAATGATGGATACCAACCTTAAATCCATGACCCATAATCAATGCACAAGTCATCCTCAATAGAAACTCAAAATAAACTACTCGATAAGCAAGGATGAATGAGAAACAGACAAGCATCGTCGAGCACTAGTGAAACAACTAACCACCTAGGAGATAACTGACCATACTTAGCAACCATAGTAAACTGACCAACTACTGACCAACTCAGTCAAAGAAGGAATCGAGCAACACAAAAAAAATTCAAAATCTTTTTGGTGACACAGGATTGCCAAGGACCCGAGATGATCCTACATTAGAAATGAAGGACACATACCTCACTATGACATGTTATCTTTTTTATATTTCATAGATCTGAATTAGGCAAGATTAAGTTTCTATTTATAGATACATTTACTATTACCTTTTATACAAGTAGGGGTTGTCTTTGCACCAAAAGATCAACCTATTAATGCCTGATACAACCATTAGACTTATAGAAGACATAGGAGGTCATCAAGCCATGTCACAAATCCTAAGGGGAGTACTGACCATTATGCCAACAATCTCCCTATTAGAAAGTAAAGTCCACCATGATAATTAAGAGAGGGGGGCTGAATCAATTATCATATAATAAAATTTTTTACCACCATTATCAGATTTCAACCATGTAATCAATATAAGAAACAACCATAGAAAGATAAAGATACATAACAACAATGACACAAGATATGTTGACTAGGGAACCTCTTGATCAGAGAGTAAACCCTAGTGCGAATGATGCCCACAAAAATTGTACTAATATGAAAATGCCTTGTTAGAGGATGGAATCTATTAGGAGCCTTATGAAATACATTCAGTACATATGATTCTCTCTTAGGAGACTTTGAATCCCTGCTCAAAGAGTCTAACCCGGTTAAGAGTTATGGAAGATAGAAGGACCCACTATCCAAACAAATTCAAGGGTAAGATCACTGAAAAAACTATCCAACTGATCTTTGTATTATCCAAATAGAAAAATACCAAAAATTACTGATATCGCCAACTTAACTTTTCTCCTTTGCCTGTGCCAAACCACATAAACTACTTCACCAAATCTCAATACTTGATCTTTGTAATTCACACATCCTCTTACAATATCATATCTCACTTACATTCCACAATTACATTCCAATTACTTTCTTGTTGTTGGAAAGTTGTCTATACTAAAGTATATGACCGGATATAGAGTTTTCATTATGGAAACAAAGTCATATAGTAGTTTGGAGTCGGCACACTAAGTGTAAAGATCAAAAATTAGTTAAGTGTTGAAGAATAGATAGCATACAGAGTTCCTATAGCTCAGAGCACATGTGCCCATGTGTATAGATGACTTATGGTATGCACCCTAGAAGTTAAGGTTGTTAGACTATACTTATGCTTAGTCTAAGAGTGCATAAGTAGATATGCACAGATGTGAAAGTTACAGTCAATTGAAGTTGCATAGCTAGTGTATGCCAATAGAGAACAGAGCATAGAGCCGATAGTGACTATTTTGGTTTGCGATTGTAAATTAATGTTGTAGAGGCTATGTGCCCATTGTATTTAGGTTTTTGACATATGTACATGTATAATTGTAAGCACTCTTACACCAATTCATTTGGAAGCATTATTTGTAATTAGTTATAGGGCCGACCTACTTGTATATTTGATATGAGCGTATAAATATAAGGTGCACCCATTGTATTCGGTATGGAAGTTGTATAAAAGTCATGTGAAGAAGAGAAGAGGTATGCAAAGAGAGCATATGATGTATTAGAGATTTGCAAGAGGTCAAAGCATTAGCACACCAAAGGAATTGATCTGACAAGTAGTGTCACAACAATAGTTCACTAGCAGATATAGTGTGTATCTGATCTCAGAAGGTTGTAGCCTTCATCATTTGAGTAGTGAGTCCACTCCCCTAATAGGGATCATTGTAAAAGACTCCTAACAGGGTCCAACCCTTAACAAGGTCTATTGTACTAAAAGCATTATAAAGATACTCCTAACAGGGTAAAGAATCTTCTAACAAGGATCACAAAACACTAGTGCAGATTATTAGTGGGTATCAAGTCCCACCGAGGTTTTTACCTATTTGGGTTTCCCCATAACCATATTGGTGTCATGTGTTGATTTCATGTTTCATGTTTAATTCAGTACTTAAGCATTTATAATTTAGTATTCAGATTAAAGTGAAAATTTAAAATAAAGTGAACACTAATTTGCCCCCCCCCCTCTTAGTGTTCCCATTCCTAATAAAATGTATCAGAGCTCTGGTCCTCAGCAAAGAAGTTTAGCCACTTGAGGAGATCATGGACAAAGAAGATTTGAGGAAGAATCTTGAAGTAACTCTTGAAGAGTTGGATAACTCAGAAAGAGAAATTGAAAAACTAAAAGAAAAAGTCAGTGATGCTCAATTAGTTATCAAGAAACTAAGAAATGATTTGAAGGGATGCTCTAATAGTGATCTTGAAGAAAAATTCAAGAAGTTGAATGAAGAAAATGAATCCTTAGTGAGTCAGCTTGAAGAACTTGATGAATAATCAAGATGTCTACAATGAACAAGTAAAGGAGAACCTTCAACTCAATGAAGAGTTAAGTGAAGCAAACTTGGAAATCTTGGATCTAAAGAATTGCAAAGAAAGATTGGAGTCTGAATTGAAAGATGCAAAGAACCACATTGACAAATTACACACCAGTGCTAAATTGGTAGAATCATAGTTCTATGCAAGAAGAATCAAAGGAGACACTAGATGTATTGGATATAATGAAGCACAAAATCAGATTGATAATATGTGAGCAAGAATGGAGACACAAAAGGAATCTAATGATACTAAGAAGACTGAAGATCAAACCAAAGACAATGGTAGTCCTCCTAAAAATGAGTGCAAGCTTGTTGAATGCACCTATTTTGCATGGACACATTGCAAGGAACTGTAAAGAGGTAAAGCCTTTTAATGGTTACTATTATACATGTAATAGATTTTATCATAGAGCAATAAATTGCAAGACTAGTAAGAAGAACAAGATTCAGCATGATCAAAGAAATCAGAATCAAACCAATGCAAGAAGTTCTTAGAATGTTATATGTCAGATACGTAACTATAATGGTCATAAAAAAAAACAATGTAGAATGGTGACTCATGTCAATGTGGCAAGGAATAATAGACCTCCAGTGATTCATCACACCTATAACAAGGCTGGACATATCTCAAAGTTTTGTAGATGAAGGATGCAAGGTCAAGAAAGCCCTAAAAAGGCCGAAGAACCAGTTTTGGATCTTGAAGTAGAAGTCAAGTTTGTGAAGACATAAGAAGATGAGAGCATGATTTGGTCAGATGGAAAGAACGAAAATGTTGATAGTAATCTATTGGATGTCTCCCCACTAGAAACACCCTCTACATCTACATGAATGGCCCTCAGGGACATAGGGGGAGCTAATTTAGCTCTAGACCCCCTGCGTGGCTAGTATACTCATCCTTTGAGTATGCACATTTGGACTTAAGCTCTTGGAGTGTATAGCAACCTTTGTGCAAGAGTGCACATGTTGATTGTTTGCATAACTCAAGTTTGAAAATTTAAAGTGATAGCCTAGTTTACGCGAGTTGCATTAATGGAGAATTTCTTACTTTAAGTACATAAAAAGATGTTTGTTTACTCATTGCATTCATACTCAGAGCAATTAGAGAGTAGATTGAGCCTTGGAAGTTCTTGTGAAGAGTTGGAGATTAAGTTATCAGTGATTGCAGTGCATTTGATTAGTTGCAAGAAACCCTAACTCATTGCACCAGTTCAGAAGCCATCAGAACATCTCAAAGATCCTTTGGAAAGTGAATATCAAGTAAGTCATGGTCACTCCTATTGTTTTTGATGTTGCTAAGAAGAAGTGGTATGTTTTCAAGAGGCACCCATTTAAATTAACCCTAGATGATTTAGAGGGAGCCTTCTCCCATACGCTGATGGGCATCATGCATGTAGAAGACATAAGGGCTTACATCTATTGTAAGAAGGAACTTGTTGGACTGGATATGTTAAGGGCACAAATGGACACAATGTTAAAACTAGAAAAAACCTTCATGGATGAATACACAAAATTGAATGATCACTCCATTGTTGAATATGCTATGACATATGAGTTCTATGAGGAAGAATGGATTAAAATATTGTTGAGCAGAATCCATGATGACTTGTTTTGGATTGGAGATGTACCAGTAAGAATCACAAGAGACCTAATTCATGAGATGATAGGCATTTCTAAGACAGGCACCATCCTTCCTATGGGTAAGGATGTCAAGACAATGGTGAAGCAAGTGTGTAAATCAAGAAGTGATAAGCACAACATGACCATTGAGCCTATAGAGCAGCCATACATCAAGTTAATGTTAATGATACTTGGTTATATGTTTCATCATACTGACAGGGTAAATAGTGTGTCTATGGGCACTATTCTAGCAGCCATCCATCTTGTGCAAGAAGATGGAGAGTTCAACTTGTGTGAGATCTTGTGCACATAGTTGATAGAGAACATCAGGGCTATCAAACATGACTAGACTAAGGTATTTAGGTTTGGGTCCCTTATCATCTATATGTACCTTCATATAGTTGGTAAAGTGTTAGACTTGTATCTAGACAAGTCCATTCCTACCATGTCACGGATATCAAAAAATGAATCCACAGAAAGAACACTAAGAGACTATATAAATTTGGAATTGAAAACCTTTAGAGCAAGGATGCAGATGAGGTACAAGATTCTTGAGAGTATTATAGAGAAGTATAAGGATACAATATGCTTTATGGTGGACATTGATACTACCTATATGGAAGTTGTGAAACCTAGAACTAAGTGGATTCATTCACTTGGATATGAGGTTGAAGAAAAAGTTCTTGAAGCTTATGCAAAGGTACTACTATTAGCACCTAAGGATGACAATGAACCTAGGTGGGGAACCTATGAAGAAAATACTAGAGAAGTTGATGCTAAGCTGAACAGTGTTACAACAAAAAGAAAGGTTGCAAAGGTCACATTAGAGATTCTAAGGATTCATGGTGTATCACAAGAAGACCTTGATAAAGCAAGGGATGAGAAGATTTCTCTAGAATTCAAGAGTGTAGCAGAAGAATAAGAAGATCCCAAGATGAAAAAGATAAAAATTGAAAAAGATGATAGTCAGAAGGATAAAGAAGACAATACTCCTTGTGCACCCAAAGATACTCCTCCGAAGTATAAGCCTTTATTCAAGAGGAAGAAAGATGAAAGCACTAGTCATCAATACTCATGAGCATTAAGGAGGAAGAAAAATACTCAAGCACCTCCTCAAGTTAGATTCAAATGGAGCCTCAAATTTCTATATGAAAGAATTGTTGATGAGGGAAGGATTGATCAGGTAGAAAAGTTCTATGAGACTTATAGTGAAATTGATAAGTCAAAAATTCATAATATGCTTATCAAACATATGATAAAGTTTAGAAAGATAGTTCTTGAGTTGAAAATAGAAATTCTAGATAATGTATGGGACATTTTAGAACATCTAAAGAGACAAGCTAATGAGGAAGATCAAAGAATAAGAGAAAAAGTATTAGAAGATACTCTGCTTGTATGTTCTAATGAAGAAGAGAAACTAATATTGAATTTGGTGAAGCCGCACCTAAGAACTAAAATGAGGAATCTTCACATCATAAATAAAGATTATGAGTTGATTATGAAGGAAATAGAGAAGGCCTTTGAGAAGGTATTATTGGAGCAACAGATCAAACCACCCACTGCGCCCATCACTCATGCACCCATTAAGGAAATTAAAGTGGCAGAACCCACTAATGTACCAATGATAGGTCCTTAGGACTCATCGCCCATAATAGAAACTCAAACAGAAGTAGATCAGTCTACACCTATGATAGAATCACCCAAAGATAGCACAATTATCATAGATAATGTGGAAACAACCATGGCAGCTACTAATAAGGAGTTGGAAAAGTTTGAGGAAACATTTGTTAGCACTGAGGAAGAAAAAATCTTATGCAGTAATACCCCTCCCACTCAGCAAGAAGAAGTAATCATAGAAAATATATCTAATGAGAAAGAAGAAGAAAAGAAAGGAGTAGAGGTATAAAAGAAAGATGAATCTTCTATTGATTTGGTCAAGGTGAAGCAAGAGGTGATGGATAGCACTCCCATCACTCCCTCCTTAGCATTGTTGTCAAGTTTCACACCTAGCACTAGTAGTTTGGACTCCTGGAAGGAAGAAGACCTAATTAAGTTTAGCATCCTAGCTATGGAGAAGGCTAAGGAGAAGAAAGTAATGAGAAATCCTTTCTTGGTGGAATCAGTAAATATCTTGAACAATTTACTACCAGAGGATAAGAAAATGGTAAATGTACATTCAGTTGATGATGTGAGCATAGTCATCTCTCAGTTCAAAGTTAATTTCTCAAGCCTAGAAGAATATGTGGCCATAGTGGCAGAGGAGAAGTACTTAAAAAGGAGACTAGATGAACTGATGAGTAATTTTGCACTACACTTGAACTCTCTTAAGTCTGGTTAGGCATCATTGAAGGAGTTTGCAGATCAAGGAAGGAAATTCATTACAGAATCAATGGATCAGGATAAGTTCACTGATACCCATCTGAAGAAGATCAAAGATGTAGAGGCAATGATTGAGAAGGTGAAGATTTTAGTGTTAGATAATTCCACTGAAATAAATATGTGTAACAATGTCTATCAAGGTCAGTTAGACATAATTGAGAAGGAAAAGAAAGAAATGGAGAAGATAAGGTCTAGACAGACTTAGTTGAGGAACCCTCTTGCACCCTCACTAGAAATTCTCAGTCAAAACATAAAGGAGATTGATGTGACCATGATAACCTATGATCAAGGTTTGAGCATAGAATTGGAGAAGATGGAGAAGCTACAATATGCATTATGCACCCATCTACAGATAGTCAATTCTCTGATAACCTTTTGGAAGAAGGAGATCTAGAAACTCAAGATTGCATATCTAGATGTTTTCCCTTAGTAAGTGTATGTAGATAAAGATTTTGATATACCTTTGTCATTAATTTTAAAGGGGGAGTTGTATAGAATAGGGATTATATAAGATTTATAGGGAGATATAAGTTTATGTGTATAAAGATGTATAGAAGACAAAATGTTTTGTGTAAAGGGATAGTTAGAAACTTGGCCATATTCCTTTTTTGCCATCAATGACAAAGGGGGAGATTGTTGGAAAGTTGTCTATACTAAAGTATATGACTAGATATAGATTTTTCATTATGGTGACAAAGTCATATAGAGGTTTGGAGTCAGCACACTAAGTGTAAAGATCAGAAATCAGTTAAGTGTTGAAGATTGGACAACATATAGAGTTCTTGTAGCTCAGAGCACCTGCATCCATGTGTATGGATGAATTATGGTATGCACCCTAGAAGTTAAGGTTTTTAGACTATAAATATGCTTAGTCTAAGAGTGCATAAGTAGATATGAAAAGATGTGAAAGTTACAATCAGTTGAAGTTGCACAGCTAGTGTGTGCCAATAGAGAATAGAGCATAGAGCTGACAGTGACTAGTTTGGTTTGTGATTATAAATTAATGTTGTAGAGGCTATGATCCCATTTTATTTAGTTTGAAAACATATTTACATGTATAATTGTAAGCACGCTTAAGACAATTCATTTGGAAGCATTATTTGTAATTAGTTACAGGGCTGACCTACTTGTATATTTGATATGAGCACATAAATATAAGGTGCATCCATTGTATTCGGTATGGAAGTTGTATAAAAGTCATGTGAAGTAGAGAAGAGGTATGCGAAGAGAGCATATGATGTATTAGATCTTTGCAAGAGGTCAAAGCATTAGCACACCAAAGGAATTGATCCGACAAGCAGTGTCACAACAACAGTTCACCAGCAGATATAGTGTGTATTTGATCTCAAAAGGTTGTAGCCTTCATCATTTGAGCAGTGAGCTCTTTGATAGTGAGTCCACTCCCCTAATAGGGTCTGACCCTTAAAAAGGTCTACTGTACTAAAAGCATTGTAAAGATACTCCTAACAAGGTAAAGAATCTTCTAACAAGGATCACAAAACACTAGTGTAGATTATTAGTGGGTATCAAGTCCCATCGGGGTTTTTAGCTATTTGGGTTTCCCTGTAACCATATTGGTGTCATGTGTTGATTTCATGTTTCATGTTTATGTGAATGTTTAATTCAGTACTTAAGCATTTATAATTCAGTATTTAGATTAAAGTGAAAAGTTAAAATACAGTGGACATGATTCAACCCCCCTCTCATTGTTCCCATTCCTAACACTTGCTACTTTTTCTACATTAAAATTAAGGGAAAGAATCCTTCCTTTATACCACACTCAAATAATTACAAATTAGTTGGCCAACAAGGCTTAACCAATTACAAAATATAAACTTTCACACATTACAAATATATTCCATAATTACATAAAACTGTCGGCTTCAAAATAAAATAAATCTTCACTCATGCAACCTTAGACCATATTATCTCATCCAGATCACCATAAAAATGTCTTCATCAACTGTATAACTTTTCATGCTCAAATTATATCCCAGTTAGGAGATATAATCCAGTTATCACAAGATGCTTCTTAGGAACAATGTTTGAATACTATTTCCACTAAATTACACATAAAAGTCATGAATAATTGAATTTTCATATGCGCTCTCAACCATGATCTAAGGACACAATATAGAATAAGTCCTCAACTTCAGATTTCTTGATTTACAATACTCCATGTACGCTAATTCAAACACTGTCTACTTATTTGCTAATCTCCAGTAGATCACTATGTTGACATCAATGACAATCAAAGTCATGAATGAAACATACAACTACTAAAAATTAAATCCAAATAATCCCCCCTAGGACATATTAATCATTCATTCCTAACAATCTCCCCCATTGGAAATGATGGCAACATAGATGAAAAACATCCAAGTTCCATAAATAACAAACTGCAAAACTACTACTCTGAAATATTTTCAAGTCCTCTTCATTAATAAAATCAATTAAAAAATTCATTGTATTCTTCTCCCCCATTGACATGAATGAAAAAGAATGAATCAATACATAAATCCATTTCAAAACCTTAACATCAAAAGAAACTATTCAGAAAATACATTCACAAGAGTCCTTTAGGACTCAGCTCAAAACACACATACTCCCCCATAGAGGAAGTATCATCATATAGTCCAGAAAGGATAGAGCTTATATACCACTGGAATGATGCAACTATCTGCATCACTTCTCAAAAGTAGGCTGGGGCATAACCCCAAGCATACCTCTCAAATACTCAAATGTATCTTTAGGTAAGGGCTTTGCAAATTTATATGTAATCTTCTCTTTTGTACTTATATACTGAAGTCTGACTTCTTTGTTTGCAAATTTCTCTCTTACAACATGATACTTGATTTCTTGACGTACGACAAGTAAGAAGGATCCAATTAAGGACAGTCCAAATATGTAGCCAAACACCAACAATGTGGAATAACACATAAATACAATGTTTTCAACTAAATTTTCATCAATATACCTGACTGTAAGGCCTTTCAGGTTAGGGCCAAATACAATCAAGAGTATTTTTGCAATCTTCTAGCTAGTCTAGTTCTGAAACAATTAGCAACTGATGGAAAACCTAAGGTAGATCTAAACTTGAGCTCGCAAGCCTCCAAGAAATCTCATTGTCTCCAAGCATGCAAACCACTAGCTCTTCTATTACAACTACCAGATAACAATCTGATCTTCAAGATCTCGTAGGATCCAGATCTAATCTTCTATCTCCCCAAATATTCTTCCTAAACAACTACCCCAAACACTCCTTAAATACATTTCCTCAACCATAAGTTGGCTGGGAGAAATAATTAACTCCTAAGGCAAGTGGGCTTCTATTACAAAAAATATTAAATACAACAATAGTCGACTCTCAAATAGCCTTACAAACATTTAATTCTCCATGTTGGCCTCTAGATCTAGATAGAAGAATACAAAAAAAGCTACCAACAATAAATGCACCAAGTCAGCCAACTAAATCTCCAAGAACTCCAGTTGATAAACTAGAACTACTGAGCACTAGTGAAATAACCAACCATGCCAAGAAACACAAAGAAAAATAGGCATCACTGAGCAAGAACATCGACCGAGCACCATAGGCATCGTTGAGTAAAAGTTCCACTAAGTGCCAAAGATTTCACTGAGTTCCTTCAATGACCAAGCTCCCTTTAATAACCGAGACCATCGGTTAAAGATGCAACTGAGCAACACAAAACCAATTCAATACACCACCATGAAAATTTATCAAGCACCCTAGAATGCCACTAGATCAGACACCCTAGGTTCAAAAAGATGTTCTCATAGGCTAGAAGAACATCTTCTGGGATTCAACACATAAACTCTAAACTAGTTTTTCACATACAAATCCTTCAACTCTTCACCTTGCATACTATTCCACTTCTACTTCCTCTATCTTTTCAAGTCTTTCCTTGATAACACATAGGATTGTTATCCATACTGATCAATCCTTTCATAATTATGCAACTTATCTTGCCTAACAAAGCTTAGGTTTCTCCCATCGAGTGTTGTATCCAGCAAAGGCATCTGGGAAAGCTTCATGTTATTCTTCTCAATAGTAAACACATTCTTAACACAATCATATATATCTCTACAATCATACTACCAAGGTCTACTGAGCAATATATGATAACTATTCATCTCCACAATATCACAAAACACTTGATCCTTATATTGGCCAATCTAAAAATCAACAAGACACTGCTCCCTCACTTCCAAAGCATGAACATCTTGTAGGCAACCAATCTTATAAGGATAAGGATGTCTCATTCTCTTCAAACCAAGTTTCTAAACCATGTCCTTAGCAACAAGGTTATCATTACTACCACTATCGACAATTACATCAGAAAGTTTAGCTCCAGACTTGTACTAAGTTCTGAACAAGTTACTCCTCTGACAAGGTTCCTCTGCACCGAGAAATGTTCTCCAAACTAGTAAGTTCTCAAATTCAATTTCATTCTGAATGTTCTCATTTAGCACAGTAGTCCTTTGGTCACCAAATTTATTCTATGTAAACTCAAAAGATTGGTGTCCTTCTTCACCACAATTATAACAAGTACCCTTAAAGAAAACCCTACCTATCTTCTTTTCCAATTCCATAGGTTTTAGTTCATCTTCAATAGTCAGTTTATCCTTCACCAAGTGATCAATATTTTCCTTCCCTTAGGGATTACTATGTTGTCTCCTCTTCAACTTATCTTCTTCCTTCAAAGCATACTGATAAGAATCCTCAACCGAATAAATCTTCAGCATACCAAGATCATCCTGAATATTGAATCTCAAACCATTCACATACCAAGCTAAATTTTCTTTACCAACTTCTCCGTGTCCAGACCAAATAGAAAATTTATAGAACTCCTCGGTATATTCCTCCATAGTCAAATATTTTTTCTTTAGATTCTACAATTTCTTAAACAAGTCAATCTCATAATCAGTAGGTATGAACTTAGCTTTCAATTTAGTCACCATCAACCTACACCGATTGATCTTCATTTCACCTTCATCTTCTGTATCTCTTTGTAATTCTTTCCAGCAAAGAGAAGCATGCCATTTCAACTTAGTCTATGAGAATCTTACTCTAAGAGGATCTTCAATTTATTCAAGCTCGAAGAAGTCTTCTAATTCACCAATCTAATCAATCAAGCCCTTGGGTCTCAAAGTACCAGAGAAAGTAGAAAATTCCATTTAGTAACTAGTACTTAATCGAGCTCCAAATCTATGCAACTGACCAGTTCTATCTTCACCAGACCTATTTCTCTAGTCATCTCCACTAGATCTAGAAGCTTCAAAGTCTTCATCATCTTCCTCATAACCATCATTAGTACCAAGATTCCTTAGCATACTAGCAATAGCTCTCATGACCTTAGCAATCATGTCATTTTTCATTAATTCCATCTCAGATATGAAATCAACTTTAACTTTCTCTGTAATCTTTGATTCAATAGCATCATAGAGATCTCAAATTTCTCTAGGGTCCAATCTTCTCAGAGGCATCCTTCAAGATTTTTGAAAACCCAAAGCAATAAATCACCAACCAAGGTCCTGGTGCAAACAACCTCAACTCGAAGATTGGTTTAGACACTCAAGATCTTCAAGCTTTGATACCACCTGATGCAAGATAAGTAAGAATGATCCAATTAAGGATCTTCCAAACATGCAACCAAACACCAACAATGTGGAATAACATAATAATACAATGTTTTCAATTGAATTTTCATTAATATACCTGGCTGTAAGGTCTTCTGGGCTAGGGCCAAATACAATCAAAATTAATTCAACAATCTTCCAGCTACTCCAATTCTGAAATAATCAGCAACTGATGGAAACCTTAAGGAAGATCTAAACTCAAGCTCACAAGCCTCCAGGCAATCTCCCTTTCTCCAATAATGCAAACCACTAGCTCTACTATTACAACTATCAGATAACAATCTGATCTTCAAGATCTCATAGGATCCAGATCTAAACTTCTATCTCCCCAAATCTGCTTCCTAAACAACTACCCCAAACACTCCTTAAATATATTTCCTCAACCACAAGTTAGCTGGAAGAAATAATTAACTCCTAAGCCAAGTTGGATTCTATTAAAAAAAAATATTAAATACAACAACAGTTAGCTCTCAAATAGCCTTAAAAACATTTAATTCTCCATTTTTGGCCTCTACATCTACATAGGATAATACAAAAAAAGATACCAACAATAAATGCACCAAGTCGGCCAACTAAATCTCCAAGAACTCTAGTTGGTAAACTAGAACTATCAAGCACCAAAGAAACAACTAACCACTCCAAGAAACACCAAGCAACACAAGCATCATCGAGAAAGAATGTCGACCAAGCACCACAGGCATCACCAAGTACACCAAGTTCCTTTAGGAACTGATCCCCCTTGATTCATCAAGACCATCGGTTAAAGCTACAACCGAGAAATACAGAACCAATTTAACACAACCCCATGTAGATTTACTAAGTACCCTAGAATGCCCCTGCATCATTTCTATATGATTTGTCTTAGAATGAAAAATTGGATTCTTTGACATACTTACTATACTTGTGTTATCACAATATATGATAATAGGCTCATCAAATCTGATTCCAATGTCCTTCAACATTTGTTTCATTCATTTTATCTGATTACAATTGTTTGCTGCTACTACATATTCCACTTCTACTACTCTGTGATATACAATTTTTTTTCTTACTTAGCCAATAAACTAATCTTCCTCCAAGGAAAAATGTTCCACCACTTGTACTCTTTTTTTCATCAATACTACCTCCCCAATCTGCATATTTTTATGCACATAGGGTAACGTTGTTTGAGTTTTCATACTATAACCCATAGTCAATTGTGCCTTTCAAATACTGAAATATTCCTTTTAATACTACATAATGTGACTCTTTAGGATCATCTTGAAATCTTGCAACAATTCCAACTACATGTGATATTTCTAGTCTCGTATGAGTTAAATACTATAATCCTGATGCAGGGGCATTCTTGGGTCCTCGGTGAATCTATATGGTGGTGTGTTTCTTGGCTGGTGTTACTCGGTTGCAACCTTAACCGATGGTCTCAGTTATTGAAGGAAGCTCGTTCACTGAAGGAATTCGATGAAGCTTCAGGTGCTCGATGGAACTGGTGCTCGGTGATGCCTATGTTGCTCAGTGTTGCTTGGCTTGGTCAGTTATTTCACTGGTGCTTTGTAGTTTCTTTGGCGCTCGGTAGTCTAGTTTACCGACTAGAGTTCTTGGTGATTTGGTTGGCTGATTTGGTGAATTTATTGTTTGTTATTGATGTCACATTCTCCTATGTGGATCTAGAGGCTGACATGTTGAATTAAATAATTGTAAGGCTATTTGAGAGCCAACTTGTATTGCATTTAATATTTATTTGTAGGATTTAATTGTTTCATCTAGCCAACTTGTGGCTAATGATTAGTATTTATAGGATGTTTGGGTAGTTGTTTTAGGCATTCATATCGAAGGTTCTGAGAGCATATCTAGGGGTATCAGATAAGTGAATTTGTGGAAAAGATCCTATGAGATCTTATAGATCATATTGTTATCTGATAGTTTTTAATAGAAGAGCTAGTGGTTTGCATACTTGGAGAAAAGGAGATTGCTTGGCGGCTTGTGAGCACAAGTTCAGATTTCCCTTAGGGTTTCCATTAGTTGTTGATTTGTCTTAGAACTGAACTAGCTAGAGTTGTATTGGATCTTGTTGATTTTGCTGAATTGTTTCTGATTGTAATTGGCCCTAACCCAGAAGGCCTTGTAGCTGAGCATGTTAATGGAAAATATGTTTTGACACATATCTTGTTATGTTATTCCGCTATGTTGTTCTGAAGTAGCAAGTTTGGACTATCCTTAATTGGATCCACCATCCTTGACCTACGTCAAATCCTCCAATCATGGATCTATACTTATTTTGATCAACTATGGGAGTTTCATATGTGCTAGATAACTTATGACTAGTTAACATAGGTGTGCCAACCCGCTTACAAATTTCCATTCCAAATCTCTGCAACAATTCTTTCAGATACTTTTCTTGACATAAGAAAATACTATCACTATTATGTGCTATCTGTAATCCTAAAAAATATTTCATCTCACCAATCATGCTCATTGCAAATTTTGTGTTCATTTCATTAGAAAATTTATCACTATTGGCAAGTTGACTATACTTTTGTATATGGCTAGATATAGTGTTGTCATTATGGCAACAAAGTCATATAGAGTTTTGGAGTCATCGCACATTACAATAAGGTCAAAATATGGCTAAGTATAGAAGACTAGATAGTTAACAGAGCACTAGAAGATCAGAACATTAGCGCACATGTGTATTACCAAGTTATGGTATGCACCCATGAAGTTAAGTTGGTAAGTGTGTATTCATGCTAATTCTAAGAGTCCATGATCATATGAGACAACATGAAGAAGATATAGACAGTTGAAGTGGTATAGATAGTGAACACCAGAACATAATAGAGTATGCAGCTGATTGTTAGTATTTTGATTAGCGGTTATAATAATGTTTTGTAAAGGCTATTCGCCTATTGTAATTAGGTTGTAGACATGTAATCATCTTTTTTTGTAAACATCCTTGAGCCAATTCACTTGGAATTATTTTATGTAATCAGTTATAGGCCGACCTAGTTAATTGTTTTGTTAGCGCATATAAATATAAGATGCACCTTTGTAATAATGCATAGAAGTGGATATAGAGATGAGATAATCAGAGTAGATACATGCAAAGTGAAGATAGAATAAGTTAGAGCTTTAAAAGGGGTTAAAGAATCAGTGCATAAAAGGAACGAATCAGATAAGCAGTGTCACAACACTAGTTCATCCATCAAATATAGTGTGTATCTGAGATCAAAAGGTTGTAGCCTTCACCGCTTGAGTAGTGATCTCTAGGATAGTGTGTCCCCACCCCTAATAGGGTTATTGTAAAAGACTCATAACAGGTTCCAACCTTTGACCAGGTCACTATACTAAAAGAATTGTAAAGAAAAACTCCTAACAGGGTTGCAGATCTTCTAGAAAAAATCATAAAACACTAGTGCAGTTCTTCATGGGTGTCAATTCCCATTGGATTTTTTACCTATTTGGGATTCCTCATAACCATATTGATGTTATGTTTTGTCATTTTTTATCTTGTTTACATTGATGTTCATATCAGTACTTAAGCAATCAAGTTAAGATTCAAGAGTTAAGAAAATCTAAAGATATAGTGAACACTGATTCACCCCCTCCTCTCAGTGTTCCCATTCCTAATAATTGGTATCAGAGCTCTGGTCCTCTAAAGAAAAGTTTAACAAATTGAGGAGATAAATGGGTTTAGAAGAAGAAAAGAATCTGAAGAAGAATCTTATGGAAGCTCTTGAAGACCTTGACAGATCTGAGAAAGAAGTTGACAAACTAAAATTGAAAGTTAGTGGCACAGAAGTATTCATCAAGAAACTGAGACAAGATTTGAAAAATTGTACAAACAATGATTTGGGAAAAATGGTTAAGAAGTTGAATGAGGAGAACACATCTCTAAAAGATCAGATTGAAGAGTTGGATGAAAAGATAACTAACAATCAACAAGTTTATGATCAACAGATCAAAGAGAACCTTCAAATGAATGAAGAATTGAGGCAAGAAAAAATGGAAATATTGGAGATAAGAAACAACAAAGAAAAGTTGGAATTTGAGTTGAAAGAGACAAAGAATCACATTGAGAAATTACACTCCAGTTCTTATTTGATAGAGTCACTATTATATGCACAGAAGCTTAAAGGAGATACTAGAGGTGTTGGATTCAATGAAGCACAAAATTAGATTGATGACATGCATGCAAGGATGAAAGCATCAAAAGTCACAACAGATGCTAAGGAGATTGGAAATTAGACTAACACCAATATTGAACTATCTAAGGATGAGCACAAGCCTATAGACCAAACTTGTTATGCATGTAACAAGCATGGACATATAGCAAGGGATTGTAAAGAGGTAAGACCTTTCAATGCTTATTGTTATTCATGCAATAAATTTGGTCATAGAGCTATGAATTGTAGAACAAGACTTAGTATAATCAAAGAAATTAGAATCAACAAAATGCAAGAATTTGTCAAAGTATTACATCTCAGATATGTAATTATAATGGTCACTCAGCTAGACAGTGTAAAATGGTGACCCATATCAATGTGTCAAGGAATTTAAGGCCTCCAATTATTTGTCACTCTTGTAACAAGGATGGACACATCTCAAAGTTTTGTAGATTAAGAATGAAAACTTAGGAAAGCCCTAAAAAGCCCGTAGTATCAATATTGAACGAAGAAGGAGAAGTCAAGTTTGTGAAAACTACAGAAGATGCATCCACAATGGATAGAGGTAAAGAAGGATAAACTTGATCAGCATGTATTAGATGCATCCACAATGGATGTACTCTCTACATCTAGATGACTAACCCTCAAGGTCATAGGGGGAGCTAATTTAGTTCTAGACCCCTGCGTGGCCTCTATACTCACTCTCAAAGTATGCACCTTTTGATTCAACATTTTGGAGAATATTTGATGTTGTGCAAGAGCACACTACCTGATCGATTACAGGATGGAAGTTATAAATTCTCAGTCAAATTTTGGTTTACATGACAAGCATTGACGGCATAAAATTCACTTTATAGTCTATGAAAACTTACAGATCACTCATTAGATTCAAGTTGGAGTGATTGGAAACCACAGGAGCCATAGCAGTTTGATTGTGAAGTATTGGAGCTTGATTTATAAGTGAAGAAGTGTGATTGATCAGTTGCAAATTGCTAGTCTGATGTGATGATTCAGAAGTCTTTGGAATCCTATTTTGAGTGTTAACAAAGTAAGTCATGGCTACACCAGTTGTCTTTGATGCTTCTGAGAGAAAGATATATGTTTTTAAGAGGAACCCTTTTAAGTCAACCCTAGATGACCTAGAAGGTGCATTTTCAAGAACCCCTATGGGCGTAATGCATGTTGAAGACATTCATGCATATATATACTGTAAGAAGGAACTAGTTGGACTTGATAGGATAAGGTCTCACCTTGAGTCCATGATGAAACAAGATAAAACATTCCTAGATGAGTTCACACATTTGGAAAACCATCCCATTGTTGAGTATGCTACGACATATGAGTTTTATGAATCTAAGTGGATCAAGATCTTGTTAAGAAGAATCCATGATGACCTATTCTAGATAGGTGAAGTGCCAGTCAGAATCATAGGAGAAATCATTCATGAAATGACAGGCCTCTCTAAGATAGGCACCATTCTTTCAGTGGGCAAGGATGTGATGAAATTAGTTGAATAGGCATGTAAGTCCAGAAGTGATAGGCACAGTATGAAATTGAGCCTATTAAAGAGAAAGACATCAAATTGATGTCTATGATACTAGGTTATAGGTTTCAGCACACCAACAGGGTGAATAGTGTGTCCATAGCCACTATTCTTGAAGTAATCAAACTTGTTAGAGAAAATGGAGAGTTCAATTTGTGTGAGATCTTGCATGCACAATTAATTGATAACATTAGAGCCATCAAGCATCATAAGACCAAAATATTCAAGTTTGGGTCTCTAATCATTTACATGTACTTACATATAATTGGAAGCATCTCAAATTTGTACTTAGACAAAAGTATGTCTACAATGCCTCAAATATCTCTTAAGGCATCTACTGAGAGGATATTGAAGGATTACATGGAACTAGAATTGAAGACATTTAGGATCAAAATGTAGATGAGGTACATGATACTAGAGAGTATTGTTGAGAAATACAAAGACAACATTTGTTTTATGGTAGAAAATGACATAAGATGTATGGAAGTAGTTGAGCCTAGAAAAAGTGGATCCATCCACTTGGTTATGAGGTAGATGAACCAATCTTGGAAGCATATGCACAAGTATTACTATCAGCACCTAAGGACCATAATGAACCTAGATGGGGAACTTATGAAGAAAAGACAAGGGAAGTTGATGCAGTTCTGAATAATGCAACAACTAAGAGGAAAGCCTCTAAGATTACATCTGAGCTAATCAAAATTTATGGTGTAACATAGGAAAACCTAGACAAAGCAAGAGAAGAAAAGATAGCATTGGAGATTGAGAGTGCATCCATAGTGGAAGCTAAAAATGATGATCCTAAAATGAAGAAATTCAAGATTGAGAAGACTGATGATCCAAAGGATAAATAGGGTAAAACAAATGTTATCCCTCCTTCACCTAAAGAGACAATTGATCTAATACCACATCACCTCTAGAATACAAAATAATGACAAAGAGGAAGAAGAAAACTAGCACAAGTCATCCATCCTCCAGAACTACTAGAAGTTTGAGGAAGAATGCTCAAGCACTTCCTAAGATAGGTTTCAGATCTAGTCTTCAATTTTTGAGAACAAGGTTTATTGATGAAGGCAGAATAGATTAGATAGGAACCGCTCGCTAGATCACTGAAGGCTAAGGCACAAACCATCAGGGTTGCACGAACACATGATCAAAGAAAACACTAGGTCACAAAATGGAAAGTACTTAACTACCAAAAATAAGAGACTTAGTGAATGCACAGTCACCCAATCACTGAAATAAAGACTTAACCCCCAGAAACAAGAGACTTAGCAACTGCATCCTGAAGAATTGGGCCCACTTGGTCGCAACAGCGCACATAGGAAATGCTAACACTAGAGAAGAATTATGAGGAACGAAAGGTTGAAAAAAACTAGGGCTTTCTCTTAAAACTGAAAAGGCATCAGAGAAATAGAAAACATCAAGGGTTTTTATACTTTAGACAAATTTTGATACCCTTTGACATGAAATCAGCTATTTCCTGTAGACCTTAAACTTGAATATCTTCTTGGTCTTTTTGATTTAGCACATGTGATTAGAACTAGAGCCTGGTGACACATTGGAGAACATGGGGCTAAGGGCACAAATCATAAAACCTTTTGGATTTACATTGCAAGTGAAAATAGGCCAAAACTATATGATAGGAAGTTTTGGGTAACATTTTTGGTGATTTCTGCTAGATGGCAGGCTGCTAGACATTTTATCAGTGGCCTTGATGCATTCCATTGGGCATGGGAGTTCATTCAAGAACACAAAAAACTTCTTGATAGAGAGATAGAAATGAAACCAGGAGGGGCAAAAAAACTCTTCACGGGCACTTCTTGGAAAATAGGAAAAACTAGTCTAGAAAGTAGGGACATAAAAATAGGGAAACATGATTACATAGATTTACAAGGAATGATTAACCTCAAAACAAGGCTTTAAGTGGAAAACATTAAATGATATAGGAAAGGCATCTCCTCCAAGAGTTGATAGCTAAAAAGCATTAGGCCCCTTGCATTCAGTGATAATAAATGGTCCACCCCAGAAGGAATCAAACTTTGTGTGTCTACCAGGCTTTGATCTAAACTCATCCCATTTGAGAACTACATCTCTGACTTTGAAGTGTCTAACCCTAGCTCTTTTATCAAAATGTTTCTTTGTTTGTATTTGATGGAACTCCATAGCTTTCATGGATTTATCTTTGAGTTCTTCTAACTCCATCAGCTAAGCATATATGATTTGTAAGGGATCTCTTTCCTCAAATAGGACATATTGAGTGGCTAGCTCCAAAGCTAGCAATTTAGTTGAAATGGACAACTTAGCCTCTTTTCCATGTACTAACATATAAGTAGAATTTTCAATGATCTTGTTTGGGGTTATCCTATCTAACCATAAGGCAGATTTCAATTTAGTATGCCAATTCCTTTGGTTGTCCTACAAAGTTTTCTTGATTATCCTAATCAAGTTCTTATTACTTGATTCTACCAAACCATTTCCACGAGGGTAGTAATTTGAACTTGTATTCAGATAAATGCCATTTCTGATTGCCCATTTTGAGACTTTAAGGCCTATGAATGCCAATGCATTATCTGATATTATGGAGTCTGGAGTACCAAATCTATGAACTATATCATCATAAAAACTTAAGACTACACTCTCATTTGATTCTTTCAATGCAACTGCTTTTGTCCATCTAGTGAAATAATCCATTGCAATGATTATCCACTTGTGGCCTGCACTAGATAGAGGATTAATCATGCCAATAAAGTCTATGCCCCATTTTATGAAGGGTTTCTCTATTCTGATTGGCTAAAGGGGAAGAGCTGCAAGCCTTTCTTTTCCTACAAACATGGCACATTTGATGCATTTCCTTACATAATTGTGACTATCCTTGAAGATAGATGGCAAATAGTACCTAACCCTCATGATTTTAAAAGTAGTAGTCGTAGGAGAGAAATGACCTCCAAAAGGTCCATCATGAAATTCAAATAGGACATCAGCTACCTCTTTTGAATCAATAAATCTCAAAAGGACACCATTTTGATCCTTTATGAAAAGGACTTCATTTACCAGCACAAAGGGAACATATTGTAATCTATAATATCTTATTTTTTTTTAATCTAGGTCTATAGGACATTGTCCTGTCTTCAAAAAATCAATCATGTTAGGCAACCAACCTACTGCCTTGGCATGTTCTTGTAGACTAGGATTTGAGAGTGCACCTAAACCTGTTTTGAAAGCCAAAGACAAACAAACGTCATAGCATATAATCAAATCAAGTTTAATGGAAAACAAACTAAAATCAAAGCCACCTCAGTTTAAGCTTAAAACGGATGCGCCCATGCACCGTTTGATATGCTTAGATATAGAGGGATGTGGGTGTGCAAACTCAAGCACTTGGAGCATGCAAAATAAATGATGATTTGAGGATCAAGAAGACCCAAAATGACACAAAATAGGTATGAGGAACCTATTTTGCCTCAAAGGCCTCAAGAACACACAAATATGCAAAGCTAAATGAAAGAACTAAGATTAAAACAAGAAATGAATCTATGTTAATCCATTTAAGCTAATTTAGATGTGATTTAAGCTTGAAAATGATCTAAAATGATGAGTTTATGCTTATGCTAGAATGAAAATGACATTATAAGTTTGCTATTGAGTTTGAAAGTTGAGAGATGATTTGCCTTAGGAAGTGAGGGTATTTATAGGATTTCTAAAGGCTTGGGGTAGGAGGAATGAATGGCCAGGATTGAAATCCTTAAGAGAGGCCAAGATTCACTCAAAGGGAAGCACATGGATTGTGCTAGTTCTCAGCCAATCAGGAGGTGACACATGTCACAAGGTGAGTGGATGAAGGGAAGGGGAAAGAGGAGTCAACAAAGGGGGCTCCAAGCTCATAACTCTCCAAATAAATGCTTGTAAGAGCAATGAATGGGCTTTAAGAGGCTTTGAAGACTTTGGGGAAGCAATAAATGCTTTGTGGTTGAGATATTTGGAAGGAAAGACTTTGCTTTGGTTTAGGAAAGTCTTAAGCTTGGTTAGGATTGCACAAAGGTTTAAGGGTAGGATTAGGATTAGATTAGGACAAAGAAAAGGATTAGGATGGGTGAAGAGGGTGGATTTGAGAAGATTCTAGAAGAGTCTAGATTTCTCCTTAGTTTCATGGAATAAAAGGTTATTCATTCCAAAAGCTTAAGTTTTAAGAATATTTATTAAAATATTTTCAATAAATATGAAAATTAAATATTTAACCTTAATTAAATATTTAACCTTGGGATTAGGGTTAGAAAAGATGGGATTAGCCTTTTAATCGAAATTAAGAAGGGATTAGAAGATTTTGGAAGAGGTTAGTGGTCTAGAGGAAATTGGCCAAGTTTGGGATAAAAAATAAATTAATTTATTTTTTGAAGTTTTTGGTCAATTTATTAATTAAATAATTAATAAATTAGGGATAATGTCCAAATGACATTTTTAGGCTAGATTCCTTAATTAAAGATTTTTAATTAAGAGAGAGGGATTTAATGCCATAAAAATAAATAAATTAATTAAAGAAATAATTAATTAATAAATGATGATGTCATCAAGGATTTTCAGAAAACAAAAATAATTTATTTTCTAAAGGATTTTTCGGTGTCTACATTTTGCCCCTCTTTGATGTGATGCCGCAAGTGGCATGGCATCAAAGACAAGAAAACAAGATGCCGAGGCTAGAATCAGAAGAAGAGGGTATGACGCCTGGGTGGACTAGAAGAAAGAGGAACATGCCCCGGTGGGACAAAATCATGGAAGATGCACCCAGTGGGTCAAGGAGAAAGAGGGATTACGCCCTGGGACAGAGTGTGCCCGGCGGGACGAGGAAGGAAGGGTCTAGGAAGAAAGGGGAGATAAATAACCTCACTTCTAAGAACAAATATGGATGATATGCAAGATGAGATGGAAATGCAAGATGCAAGATGCAGCTATATGCAAAGATGCAAGATTAATCTATATGATAAATGCAAGGGACCAGATAGCTCCAAGTGCAAATGGGAGTGCACAACCTAGATTTAATATAGCTATGTTAGAGACCTACCAAGGATACTAGGATCACGAGGCCTGTCAATAATGTCGCAGAGGACTGACGCTAAACAAACACACAGGGTTGCCCCAATATCACACATGAAGCATAGAGGCGACATGGTGGATCCGATGCTGAAGGAACCACAAACACACAACTGACTCACAGGCAGAAGCGAAAGATCAAAAGACCTTGCCCCAGATTATCCGCACACGTAGCACACCATGATATAATGAATCATGGTGACCCTGGTGGGATAAAGAGAAGCCAAAAAGATTAACAAGATCAAAAGGACAAAACCCAAGATCAAAATGATAACTCCAAAAAAGACATCCTTTGCCAAGGAGAGAGATTAGGTTTGATTGATGGTGGGAAGATTGGTCAGACAGGAGGAATGATATATCCTCAAGGACCAGGATGGAAGATTAGGTCAGACAGGAGGAATGATATATCCTCAAGGACCCATGGGTTGGTGAGAGAATAAGTGTAGTTGTTCGCTGGCAAAAGCTGAAGTTCAAGGAATAATCAGGATGAGCAAGGATAAATCGACAATTGATGTTGCTGAAGCACAAGGCCCGAGTGGGACTACAAATTTTTCTGAGGCTGGGAATGAGACAAGATATTTGATCAAATGCTGCTGCAGGATGGACAAAGGCTATGTACAACAAGGAGGAACGATATGCACAAGGGATATGTACAGAAGCTTAGGATTGGGGACAGGAAGATCACACTCAGCGGGACTCTCACTAGGCCGGAGACAAGAAGGATAAATATAGGGAGGAATGCACTGTACAGGAAAGGGAAAGGGATATGGTACAAGATATGGTACAAAGCTTTGGAACAGGATATGGATTGCAGATGGGTTGGAGGAAGATGGAAGCTGAATGCTTGGAGGATAGGGGAGATGGAACTGCTAGGAGATCTGTTATGGATGGAGGAAGAGGACGGTAGCTGAAAGGACAACTGAATAGATAAATAGCCCAGTTTACTATGTTGGTGCCTGTTTACCAGGTTTTCACCAAAATACTTGTCCAAGGCACTTGAATTGCCAAGTTTTCACCGTTTGGACGATTATTTTCTCTTTCTCTTTTCTTTTTTTACTTTTTGCTATTTTTTGCTTTTTTTTTTGCTTTTTTGAATGTTTTTGGATTTTCTGATATATGCAGGATCAGGTTCAGGCATAGAACCTCTTCAGATGGATGATGTTGATAGGATCATTCAAGGGCTCGCCTTCTGGTGTTGATAACTGATAGGCGCTAGAGCCGAAGGATGCGGTGACAACATAGGGGCACAACCAAGTAGGCTCAAACTTGCCTTTCTTTTCTCTATTTGCTAGGACCTTCTGATTTTCTTTAAGGACCATGTCACTGACCTGGAATTGTCTAGGATGGACCTTTTTGTTATAACTCCTTTTGAGTCGATTTTGGTATGCCACCAGGTGATCGTAAGCTTGCTGTCTCTTTTCATCTAGCAGATCTAGCTATGTGAGCCGGGCCACACGATAGTCTTCATCAGTTGTATAGTTCTTCATGGAGACGCGCAAGGATGGGAGCTCAACCTCGATCGGTAGAACGACTTCAGCACCATATACAAGAGAGTATGGGGTGGTGCCTGTGGGAGTGCGATAAGAAGTGCGGTAGGCCCAGAGGGTAGGATTGATTTGGAGGTGCCAGTCACGACCAAAATCATTGACAACCTTCTTGAGGATTTTCAAGATAGTTTTGTTGGTTGCCTCAGCTTGGCCATTTCCTTGAGGGAAATATGGACTAGAGAAACGGTGATGGATGTGGAGCCTGGCACATAGATCATCCACATGCTGGTTTTCAAAAGGTGTGCCATGGTATGTGAAAATGGTAGATGGTATGCCGAAGCAGCAAATGATATGATAGAGGATGAACTTGGATATTTGGATGCCAGTAGTAAGGGTGAGCGGAATCGCTTCAACCCATTTGGTAAAGTACTCTATGGCTGTTATGATATACTTGTGTCCATCCGAAGAGAGGGGGGTGATCAAGCCAATGAGGTCGAGGCCCCAACATGAAAAAGGCCACGGTGGTGCAATAGGCTGTAGATCCTGTGCTGGTGCATGTATCAAATTGGCATGCTGTTGACATGGGAGACATTTCTTGACAAATTCACACGCATCATGTTCCATTGTTGGCCAATAATATCCAACTCTAAGCAGCTGCTTTGCTAGAACCATGCCACTCGTGTGGGCACCGCAAATTCCAGCGTGAACTTCTTGTAAGCCCAGGACGGCCTTGTTTGAGTCTAAACATCTAGATAGGACATTATGATACCCGCGATGATATAGGGTGTTGGCTACAAGAGTGTAGCGGGAAGCTCTGTGAATAAGGTTTTGGCATTGGTTATTGGTGAGATGGGGAGATATGATACCATTTTTTAGATATGCATGGATGTCGTGGTACCATGGGGACTGGGGACCAACCAAGACACACACCATGTTTGCATCGGCGTTCTCATAAGCTGGTGAATGTAGCTGCTTGACTAGAAATTCATACTGTGATGCATCTCGTGGTATTTCCAATAAGGATTCGATGGTTGCCATTGCATCTGCTGCTTTGTTCTGAAGCCTTGGGATCTGATTGAATTGTAGATGTAGGAAATGCTCTTTCAGTTTATCCACCAGTTGCTTGTAGGGTAGCAATTTGTCATCCTTTGTCTGATATTCATCTAGGACTTGCTTGATAATGAGCTGTGAATCTCCAAAGACTTGTAGTTCTGTGATGTTCCATTGGATAGCTATTTTGAGACCTAAGATGAGTGCCTCATATTCTGCAATGTTATTGGTACAGGGGAATCCCAACTTGAATGATTTTGGAATATAGTCACCTTGAGGTGTGACGAATAGGATTCCTGCCCCAGAGCTATGGGATGTGTTGGAACCATCAAAGTATAGTTTCCACATGGGCTGCTCTTCAATCATGCATAAATGTTCATCGGGGAATTCCATGGTTAGTGGATAGGCATCCACCAGTGGTGCTTCTGCTAGTTGATCGGCAATGACTTGCCCTTTGATTGCTTTGCGATCTACATACTGAATGTCAAATTCACTGAGTAACATGACCCATTTTGCCATACGGCCTGTGAGGGTTGTCCTTGATAACAGATACTTAAGAGGGTCCACCTTTGATATGAGCTTGATTGTGTGGCTAAGCATGTAATGTCTAAGTTTTTGAGTGGCAAAGACCACTGCTAAGCATGCTTTCTCCATGGGTGAATAGTTAAGCTCATAGCCCACAAGAGTGCGACTGATGTAGTAGATAGCTCGTTCTCTATTTTCATCATCATGCTGTGCTAGAAGTGCCCCTAGTGTTGTAGCTGTTGTTGAGATGTAAAGGATGAGTTGGCATCCTGAAACCGGTGGTACTAGGATTGGAGCATTAGCTAGATACTCCTTGAGCTTATCAAAGCTTCTTTGACATATGGGATCCCACTTGAAGTTGGTGTCTTTGCATAAGAGATGTGAGAAGGGTTGACACTTATCTACTAGCTGAGAGATGAATCGCCGAACTGATTGAAGCTTGCCCTGTAGGCTTCTGAGCTGTTTGAGATTTCTTGGTGGAGGCATCTCTGTTATTGCTTTTACCTTTTTAGGATCGATCTCTATGCCTCGTCTAGAGACGATGAAGCCTAGAAGCTTGCCAGATGTTACGCCAAAGACACATTTCTTAGGATTTAACTTTAAGCCATAATGATTCAGATGATCAAATACACGCTCTAGGATGTCGAGGTGCTCATCTCTTGTTTTGGATTTTGCAAGGATATCATCCACATAGTCTTCAAGAATCTTGTGGATCATGTCATGGAAGATCACTGTCATTGCTCTCTGATATGTGGCCCCTGCATTCTTTAACCCAAATGGCATCATGTTGTAGCAGAAGGTACCCCATGGGGTTGTGAATGTTGTTTTATGTTGATCTGCTTCTGCTATATGAATCTGATTGTAGCCTGAAAATCCATCCATGAGTGATAGCATTTTGTGACCCGCTGTGAGGTCTACAAGCATGTCTATGTTTGGCAATGGGAAGTCATCCTTAGGGCATGCCTTGTTCAAGTCCCTGAAATCAGTACAGATTCTGATGTCACGAGAAGGCTTTGTGACTGGCACCATGTTAGAGATCCACTCTGAATAATCTATTGCTCTGATGATCTTAGCTTGGAGGAGCTTCTCAAGCTCTACTTTGACGAGCAATGCTACCTTTGGATGCATTTTCCTTAGGTTCTGCTTCACTGGCTTGACGTTTGGATCTACTGATAGGTGATGAACAACAAGGTTTGGATCAAGCCCAGGCATGTGGGCATATGACCATGCAAAGTTGATAACTGATTCCTTGAGCAAGGTGCTGAGAGCGATTTCTTCTCCTTCTGTTAGGTTGACTGCAATGTAGGTGATCCTTGGACATTCTTCTGTTCCCAAGTTGATTGGCTTGGTTTCCTCTATGATGATCGGTGACTGCTCTGGTCTATAATCTTGGATAGGGGGAAGAGGCAAGGCTTCATCTTCTAGCGCCTGAATTGCCAAGTTTTCACTAGAAGATACGCCCTTTATTTTTTACTATTTTGGAATTAGAATGTGCCCCAAGGGGGTTTTCACATAAAGACTCATGATGTTCTTTTGCTATTTCATTTTTGCGACTAAAGCTTGCCTCTTCCCCAAAATATCCTTCTGGGTGAAGCTGATAGACAGAGGTTGATGTTGAATCCTGATTGCTTGCTGGACCTGATGCCCCCATGAATTCTAAGAGTGCTTGTGCACTTTGGAACTCATCGATGTGTGCGATGCTTGGTTGGTCCCAATCTACGAGGTTGGGGTTTGTGAGGGGAAGATCTATGAGGTTAATGGAGAGTTGTTGGAGGACAGAAGTCCCTAGGAGGGTGTCGTCGGCAAAGATATCATCGTAGGATCAGATGTCTTTCTCTTCGGGGATGTCTTCGATTTCCACAAGGTCATCCTGGCTATTTGAAAAGTTCACGTTGGTCATGTTAGTGTCCGCAGTTGTGGTATTAGGCTCTTGTTCAAGCAGGCGAGAGGTATTAAAGCCAAGTCCTTGCTGTTCTGGATTCTGGGATGGTATGATAGGAAACAAATTTCCATCCTCTTGTGGTCCTAGACCACCACCTTGATAGTTATAGTGTTCTGTGACATTTTTGTAGGGGATTGGGTATTTCTCTTTGAAGTACTCAAGAAGTTGTGTGTCACGTGATGGGGGATCTTTGTACAACCACTTGTTAATATCTGGATCCATTTCTTTGCTATTGATGGTACCATGAGACTCAAAAGTCATGTTTCCGATTTGCTTGAGCTTATAATGTTCCTCAATAGGCTTGTTTTGACAACTTGGGTGCCCTTGAGTATGTGGATCACGTGGAAGAGCCCCTACAGCAAATGCATCACTGAGTTTGTATTCGCCACAACCCTGGTTGTTGATCTTGACGGATGATAAGGTGGAAGAGAGGATGGTCTCTGGATCGCGATGGGATCAGGATGAGCTAGCAATAGAAGTACCAATATCGGTTCCAGGACAATGAGTAGAATGAGGGAAAGATGCTTCCATTGCAAGGTAGTATGCGAAGGGGTTAGGGTTAGCGTGGATGGTAACCTCAGTGCCTTGATGTGGAAACTTGATGCACTGATGGTAAGTAGATGGTACGGCCTTAATGGAATGGATCCATGGACGACTGAGGAGGATATTGAATAGTAGGTCAAGATCAACAATGTGGCAGAGAGTATCTTGCGTTGCTGGGCCTAGCTGGATAGGAAAAGTTATAGTACCTTCAAAGGTACGCTCCAAGTTATCATATGCTTTGATAGTGATTTGCTCATGTTGTATGTCGGCCTCCGTGAACCTGATCTTCTTGATGAATTTTAATGTGCACAAGTTGAGGGCTGAGCCATTATCCACTAGAACTCGTTTGATGGCAAAATCTCTGACCATGACGGCAATGCGGAGAGGAAGAATATGGTCAGGAGCGACATCTGGTATATCAGATTCTTTGAAGGACAAGGCACATGCTGCTGATAGGTGTCCCACAAGAGTTTCAAACTGAGTTGTGTTAATTTTTGTGGGGACATGACCTTCTTTTAGAGCTTTGTCCAGGATCTCTTGATGGATGGGTGATGTGAGGAGCAAATCCAAGATAGATATTTGGGCTGGCATGTTCCCAAGATGCTCTATGATATTGTATTGTGCTCTTGGTGCATTATGCTGTGTTGCACGTGCATTTGATGCTGGCCTGGTGTTAGACTATGCTGTGGATGCAGTAGATGTTGGCCTTGGAGGAGCAGCTGACCTCGTAGGAGCACCGGCAACAGTTATCCTACCACTGCGGGTAGTTGCAGCACATTGTCGATCCGGCCCTCTGACGTGGATGGTATTGATGGTGGGCTCATCTTGGATGGGCTCAACTTGAGTTATGCATCCGACATACTTGTCATAGTTGATGTAGGCCGCTGTGTGATCTTCTTGCTTGCCTTTGCCACGATTTTGGGGCTGATTGGCATTGGCTTGATTCTTCCCGGTATCGTGTTGAGGAAACACATTTTGATATATTTGCAAACCAGCGTTGGGTGAAGCTTGAGCTGGTGCATCGACCTGGATTTCCTTGCGATCAATGAGATCCTGGATGTAGTTCTTAAGCCGCATGCACTTCAATGTTGTGTGCCCCTTCACACAATGGTAATCATAGTATTCATTTTCTTTATACCAATCAGACTTTGGTGCGTTGTCATCCTTCTGTGGGACAGGCGGATATGTGATCATTTTTGCTTTGGCTAGCCGATAAAAGATCTGATCCAGAGGCTCACCCAATGGTGTGAAAGTCCTCTTTGGATTGTTCTGATTGCTGGGCTTGTTCTGCCTTGGGGAAATGTTAACTATGTTAACAGGATTGCCTTGATGTGCTGGCTGTTGCTGTTGGTATTGCTGCTGATACTGTTGCACAGGTGGTTGATGAGCTTGAGGAGGCTGCTGATAAATAGGTGCTTGATATGCGGGAGCTTGGGGTTGCTGATAGATGGGCGCTTGTGGCGGTTGGTATGTTTGAACTGGTGTAGGACTAGCCACAACGAATTGTACATTCTTAGTGTCAGTGGCTCCATCTGTAACAACATTCTTGTTACGATTCCAGTAACGAGATTTATCATTGTTGGATTTATTCTTGGAATCATCCTTGAAGTGATGAATAGTGCCTTCGTCTAGGAGAGCTTTCTCGATGCCTATGCCTTTGCTCTTGATGTCTTGGTATGTCTGGAGACAGTTCATTTGCATGTGATGGGATAGCTTTGGATGCAGGTTATCAATGAAGATCTTTGTTAGATGCTTCTCTGGCAGCTGATATGATAACCTGGTTGTAAGATTCTGCCATCTTTGCAAGTATTCTGCAAGGCTTTCTCCGTCTTTCTGCTTTGAGTTGCATAGGTCTAGCAAGGACAAATCATTCTCCACATTATGGGCATAGTGTGTGATGAACTTCTCAGAGAGTTCGGCAAAGGTTTTTATTGTCCCATGTGGTATTTTGTAAAACCACTCAATAGGAGTTCCTCCCAAGCTTTTGGGAAACAGGCGTAGGAGATAGTTATCACTGTAAGCCACTTCTTGGCACGCCATGTAGAACTCTTTGATATGGTTTACTAGATCTCCTTTCCCCCGATACTTATCGAACTTGGGCATCTCAAAATGCTTGGGGAAAGGGATAGTTGCTATGGACCGATCGAAGGGATATGAGCACACCTCTTCGAACTTGTATGTTTTATTCTTTGTTCCACTTTGGAGCTCCTTTAGAGCATTTTTCATTGCTTCCCACTCAGCATTGAGTGGTGAGAGAACTGGAACTTCTCTTTGTGATGGAAGCTGTGGAACTAGATATGGCATTTGCTATGGATAAATAGGTTGGAACTGATTTTGGGGCAATGGTTGTTGGGGATATTGCTGGTGTGGCATAGGGGGATATTGTGGTAAATGATATGGAACCTCTTGATGTTGTTGGGCTGCTTGCTGTTGTTGAACTGGTGGTTGTTGTGGGACTACTTGCTGATATTGGGCACTTGGGACTTGCTATTGTAACTGATGGGTGGGAACTTGTTGTTGCTGGGGGATGATAGGGATTTGTTGTTGAGGCTGATAGCAAGGGACTTGCTGTTGTTGAGGAATGATGGGTGTTTGCTGAAAGGGGACATGTGGTTGCTGTGGGGAAGGATGTTGGAATGATGCTGCTTGCGGGTATGATGGTGGTAGTTGCTGAGGTTGGCTTTGGGTTTGGCTGATATAAGTTGGGTGCATGCCTGCATTACTTAGAGGTGGAACAGATGTGGGGAAGCTAGAAGCAAAGGGTGATGGGGTAAGATAGCTGGGGAAAGTTGACTGTTGAGGTGGTGTAACTTGCTAGAAAGTTTTTGGGATTTGGGATGAATAGCTTGAAGCCGGCGGCGGTTGGGGTAGTTGCTGCTGTGCTGCTTGGGCGAAGGCAGTTTGTTGACTTGCAACCATAGATGTAGGGGATTGAGATGGGATCCCCCATGCCTTCATTTCTTCTTGTGTAAGGCCCCACTAAGAGCTTGTGTTAGGGTGCACTGCAGCGGATGATGGAATGGTAGGAGCAACGGGAGCTTGAGACATGAATGATGGTTGAGGGAAAGGAGCTTGTTGAGGTTGTGGTTGAGCGGATGCTTGTGAGGAGGAAAATGAAAGAAACACCCAAGAGAAAGATGAGGTTAGAATGGGGAGTGATTGCGCTAACCCCAAAGAAGAAGGTACGGGTTCTTGGGGGGTGAAGGGTGACGGTGCTCCTTTAATGGTGAAAGGCGTTGCTTGACTTGCGGATGGTGGCGAAGCGTTTGGTGTAAAAGCTTGCGTGAGAGGTGGAAGCTGACTTTGGTTTAAGTGTTGGTTTTTGGCTTGGGCAGCCATAGCAGATGATGAAGCAAAAGGGGTAGGAGATGGAGCGGATGGCGCTACAGCGTGTGTTGCGGGACTAGCGAGGCTTCCTTGCAAGAAAAAGGGAATGGTGGAAAGCTCTTGGGGTGTTTGCATGATAGGATCGGGGAATGATTGGACAAACGGAGAATATGATTGTGCTGGAACTTGGATTTTTTTGATGGGGATGCGTGGATAGAGAGATGGTGGGATGGAGGTACTTTCTGGCAGGTAGTGAACAAACGTGCTTTGCTGATATTGTGGTACAAGGGCATTGGTTGCTGGTGGGCTTTCTGGAGGATTTGCAAATGCTTGGTTTGCCAAGGGGGATGAAGGGATGTTTGGATCTTCACATGGGTTACTGGCTTGGATCTGGGGATTGTAGGTCATCATGGCATTGGTGAAAAGGTTGGGATCGGATGAGGTTGTTGGTGGATAAGGATTCATGCTTCTTCTTTTCTGAGATCTAGTCTCAACAGGCATGGAGATGCAAGTGCTAAATGGATGCAAGATGTTTGGCTAAAAGATGTTGATGGATGCAAAGTTGATGAACTTCTAAAGATGATGACTTCTAAGATGCAATGCAAGGATAGGGATCAAGGTGGCGATGGTGGAAGCTGGATGGAACTGATATGGATCAAGATGGTGGAGGAAAGATAGGTTGCTGGTGAAAAGCTGGTGAAAGATTACTGAGTGGTCAATAAATGAGCTGCTGTTTTTCCCAAATGGAGGATCAGAGATATGATGGGGTCAACCTAAGATAGACTGATGATCTTCGGTCAACAAGTTTCTTATCAGTACACTCCAATCTCTTGCTCGAGATGATGGCTATGCAAGGACAAGGTTTGATTTCTTTATGACAACACGTTGTGCCAAAAAAGAGGATGATGGTCTCTGATCTTGGATATAGGATAGGAACAACTCAAAAGGTAGAACACTAAGTGTTGGTGGAACTCTGGATTTGGAGCAAAAGATGATGGATTTGCTGGAAAGATATGGAAAGCTGATGGGGGGATGCTGGTGGAAAAGGTATTGAAGGGTGAAGGGACAAATGCTCTATCTAAAGGGACAATGCAGATGACAAGGATTGATTCTAGAATGCTGGTAGGAAGATGAATGCAAATGCAACTAAGGTTTTGATGCTGATGCAAAGGGTGAAACTAGGATGAAACTAAGATGCAAGGCTGTTTGAGACAAGATTTCAAGATCTGAAGATGGAACAAGACATGAACAAGGATTTGGCTAATCTTCTGGCTCAAGGTTGACAAAGTGATGGTTAACTCGAAAATGAAAGGCGAACTGTTTGATGCGGGCGTTATGGGCAATTTTCTCAAATCTGGTTTGGGACTTCTCCTCTGCTTGGGTTGCTTGGATAATGGATTGATAGGTCTTGGTGTTCTTCTTGATAACTTTTCTCTCTTGATAGGCTTGGGATTTGGGCAACTTCGCTTTAGGATGTTTGTTCTTGCTGGGCATCACTTTGGAAAAGAGGCTTCTGATTTTGAGGCAAAGGTTTCCAATGGCAAAGGTTAAAGTCAAAGCAATCTCCGCAAGGGACAAAACAACCCTGCGGGTAACAAACAAAGACAACTGACTCTGACAAAGCTTTGAAAGTGTATGTTTCAACAAGTGTTTTCACGGAGTCTTTGACTGTCAAGCACTTCAAACAGATCTACCTAAGGGAGGTGAGTATCAAAATCGCTTGCCCACAGCTTGGTATCCCCTAGAAGGGAATACAAATGGTGAGTAATCTTGAGGCGACCCGGTAAACCCCTTGGAATCGGTCCTTGCACAAAGATTTTGATACTTTCAGATGTAGATAGGGTAGCCTCTAGTTTATCAGGTTTTTTAATAGTTCCGTGGTGTCTCCATACCCGGTTATGCTGATCATCCATGACTCACTTAAGAGCCTTGCCAATTATGTTGGGGGAGAGGAATGTTTACCATCCCCAGACACGTGTTTGGCACGAACGCTCGGCGATTAGGAGATGTAAGTGATTCTTTTGGTATTCACTTATTTGTATACCGGCCGGGGGGGATACCGGTTTGAGGTCGTTCTCCGAGGAGGAAGTGCTTCTCCTTGGACAGGCCTCGCTAAAAGCAGAACAGGTGAACTTGTCCAAGTTCAAATGTTCCACGTTGCTTACTCTAACAAGGATTATGCAAAATTTGAAAAACTCCTACATGCACATCAAGCAGATTTTGTTCATTTTCCCAAATTTGATTAAGTTTGTTTGAACTTTGAAAAATGAAGACACACATGTTTAGATTTTGATTTGTTCCTTTCTCCAAAATGTAAATAAATTGAACGTTTGCAAGTTCTTTCCTTTTGTGCATTCAAGATTTGATTAGCGAGTTGATTTAAGAACTTTGAAAAAGCTTTGTTTTGTCCCTTAGATCACTCAAGATTGAATTTGGCTTGCTTGCTTTGAAAACTGAAACAGATGAGGGAATAGAGTTGTTTGTTCCTTTTAGTGCATTCAAGATTGAGTTTGATTTTCAAATTGACAATGACACTTAGGACCTAAGTTCATTTCCTTAAGTTTCATTCAAGATTGAGTTTGACCTTTGCTGTAATAAAAGAAATGAAAAAACCAGTCCTAAGCAACTCAAGATAAAAACCAAAAGCGACACTGTTCAGCTTATAGGCGACGCTGGAAAGTGCAGAGGCGACATTTAATTCCTACATGTGACATTTTGTACCTCAAAAGGCGACAGATAAAAAACCAGAGGCGTGATTTCTTTTGTTAAAGGCGTGATTTAATTACAAGAAGGCGATAGAAGAGAATTCTAGAACGTAACAGAAGTTGCCGACAACAGGAAATTCTCAATTATGCAGGCGTGAAAACAGAGTTCACAAGCGTCATTTCTTTCCTCAAAGGCGTGATTTAATTTCATGAAGGCGTGACTGGATTGTTTGTAGGCGACATTTCTTTTGTTGAAGGTGACATTTCTTTGTTTGAAGGTGACATTTAATTGCTGTAGGCGTCATTTCTTTTCATGAAGGTGACATTTCTTTATTTCCTGCAAAATACAAGCATATAAAGTATAATTTCATCAAAATGATTGTGGTTTGGGTCCCACCGGGCGTGCCAGAATGTAGACTAGGATTTGAGAGTGCACCTAAACCTATTTTGAAAGCCAAAGACAAACAAACGTCATAGCATATAATCAAATCAAGTTTAATGGAAAACAAACTAAAATCAAAGCCACCTCAGTTTAAGCTTAAAACAGATGCGCCCATGCACCGTTTGATATGCTTAGATATAGAGGGATGTGGGTGTGCAAACTCAAGAACTTGGAGCATGCAAAATAAATGATGATTTGAGGATCAAGAAGAGCCAAAATGACACAAAATAGGTATGAGGAATCTATTTTGCCTCAAAGGCCTCAAGAACACACAAATATGCAAAGCTAAATGAAAGAACTAAGATTAAAACAAGAAATGAATCTATGTTAATCCATTTAAGCTAATTTAGATGTGATTTAAGCTTGAAAATGATCTAAAATGATGAGTTTATGCTTATGCTAGAATGAAAATGACATTATAACTTTGCTATTGAGTTTGAAAGTTGAGAGATGATTTGCCTTAGGAAGTGAGGGTATTTATAAGATTTCTAAAGGCTTGGGGTAGGAGGAATGAATGGCCAGGATTGAAATCCTTAAGAGAGGCCAAGATTCACTCAAAGGGAAGCACATGGATTGTGCTAGTTCTCAGCCAATCAGGAGGTGACACATGTCACAAGGTGAGTGGATGAAGGGAAGGGGAAAGAGGAGTCAACAAAGGGGGCTCCAAGCTCATAACTCTCCAAATAAATGCTTGTAAGAGAAATGAATGGGCTTTAAGAGGCTTTGAAGACTTTGGGGAAGCAATAAATGCTTTGTGGTTGAGATATTTGGAAGGAAAGACTTTGCTTTGGTTTAGGAAAGTCTTAAGCTTGGTTAGGATTGCACAAAGGTTTAAGGGTAGGATTAGGATTAGATTAGGACAAAGAAAAGGATTAGGATGGGTGAAGAGGGTGGATTTGAGAAGATTCTAGAAGAGTCTAGATTTCTCCTTAGTTTCATGGAATAAAAGGTTATTCATTCCAAAAGCTTAAGTTTTAGGAATATTTATTAAAATATTTTCAATAAATATGAAAATTAAATATTTAACCTTAATTAAATATTTAACCTTGGGATTAGGGTTAGAAAAGATGGGATTAGCCTTTTAATCGAAATTAAGAAGGGATTAGAAGATTTTGGAAGAGGTTAGTGGTCTAGAGGAAATTGGCCAAGTTTGGGATAAAAAATAAATTAATTTATTTTTTGAAGTTTTTGGTCAATTTATTAATTAAATAATTAATAAATTAGGGATAATGTCCAAATGACATTTTTAGGCTAGATTCCTTAATTAAAGATTTTTAATTAAGAGAGAGGGATTTAATGCCATAAAAATAAATTAATTAATTAAATAATTAATTAATTAATAAATGATGATGTCATCAAGGATTTTCAGAAAACAAAAATAATTTATTTTCTAAAGGATTTTTCGGTGTCTACAGTTCTTTTGTAGAATGCATAGCCAAAGATGCATCTGTTTGCTCTAATTTCTTTTAACTCTCATCCTCTGTTAGCTACTCACAAAGACCTCTTCCCCGAACTAGTTTGGTGGTTTGAATATCAATGTCATACTCCATTACTTTGGTAATCCAACCAGCTCTTTTCTCATTTAGGTCCTTGGAAAGAAAAAATTCTTTGACACTTGGATGAGTAACTCTCAAATGCACTTTGTTATGGGTTAATAGATATCTGAAATTTTTAAGACTTTTTACCACAACAAGAACATGTTTTTCCACAAAAGAGTATCTCTATTCATACTCTACCAAACCTTTTCTAAAGAAAGAAATAGGCTGCTCCAATCTATCCAAATTTTCTTGAGTTAGCATTGCAGATATAGCATCATGGCCTCCATAAGCATAAAGGATAAAATCCTTACTAAAATTTGGGTTTAATAGAGAAGGAGCTTCTTTCAAGGCCTCTTTGATAGCTTGGAAGTTGGCCTTCCTTTCTTTAGTCTAGTTAAAGATTGAGCTCTTCTTTAACATGGCTATCAAAAGCTTTAGTAAATCTACAATATTAGGCAAGAAATGCCTAACAAAGTTAATCCTTTCTATGAAGGATTGAAGGCTTTTCTTGTGATGTGGTAAGGGTAGGTCTAGGATGGTTGCAATCCTTTGAGGGTCTACTATGATTCTTTTCTTGGATATTATATATCCTAACAATTTCCCCTCGTGAACTACAAACACACATTTCTTGGGATTTAGAGATATCCCAAGCTCTCTACACCTTTTAAATATTTTTCTCAGATGTTTGATATGATCTACTGCATGTTTGGAATAGATAGTTATGTCATCTAAGTAGACCAGTACAAACTTGTACATGAGGCTTTTAAATGCCATATCCATTGCCTTTTGAAATGTAGCACTTGCATTTGACAAACCAAAGGGCATCTTTTGATAAGCCATGGTTCCCCACTTGGTTGTGAATGCAATCTTGTATTGGTCCTTTTCATTAACTAGGATCTGATTATATCCTAAATAGCCATCCAATAATGAAAATCTCTCAGATCTAGAGACACATTGCAGGATTTGTTCCATAGAGGGTAATGGATGGAAATCTTTAGAGAATCTCTGTTAAGGTCCTTGAAGTCAACACATAACCTTAACTCCCCATTCTTCTTCCTTACAGGAACAAGGTTGTAAATCCAACTAGTATTCTTGATGGGGTGGATGATACCACTTTCTATTAATTTGAGGACTTCTCTATGCATAAGTGTCTCAAGCTTGGGATTAATAGGCCTTTGTTTTTGTCTTACTAGTTTGGCATTAGGCTCTAGTTCAATGGTGTGTTGAGAAAGGGTTGGATTAAAACCTTTAAGGTCTTCATATTGCTATGCAAATACATCAGTGAATTCCTTAAATAATTGGGTGTAAGCCTACCTTTCTAGATCAATATTTATTTTTCCAAATTGTAAGCTTTTACCTAGTTCCAACTCCAATTCAACACAATGTTCTTGTTGAACTACCAAGCCAGCTTTATTCTTCTTAACTTGATCATCCTTGTTGAAGACAACCTCCAAGGTGACAATACCCATAGGAATCTTATTAGATTTGAGTTGTATTACTTGATCACCATAGCTCTGCAATAATCTATCTTGGTTATGCTCTTAGAAGATGTCTTCTTCAAACAAGAACTACAAAATTTTCTCATCATTGTCAAACACTTGCCAATTGACATTGTTATCAGGAATAGAGGGTCTAACAATCACTTGAATGTGCTACTAGTCCCTTTCTTTTGAAACACTATTAGGAATGTCATACTAAGATCCAACAATAGCTAACCTATCTACATTTTGATTTAGCTTCCTAGGGATGGCAACAATGTTGAAAGCACAAAAGTCTTCAATTACATCCCAAACTCTATGTTTGTATGCTTTCATGGTGTCATTTTTGGTTGCACTTATCCCTCTCACTTGGCTGACTACTAACTCACTATCACCATAAAATTTTAGGGCTTTGAGCCCTCTTTTTCTAGCCCACTCCAGTCCATTCACTAGACTTTTACACTCTGCAGTGTTGCTAGTGCAGAAGAAACTGAATCTAAAATTTGTATAGTATCTTTCTCCTTTTGGGGACACTAGCATAGCACCACCACCAGAACCATGTCTACTTCTAGCTTTGTCAAAAAATAATTCCCAAACCTAGTTGCTCTGATCCTCTGAATCAGTGTCCTTTTTGAGAAGGTTTGGTTCTATGGATCCACTTTCTTGTATCAAATAGCTTCCCAAACCAGCATCCCAAATAACACTTTCTTGGGTTTTTGAAGATTTTTTTTATTCTAATTCATCTACCAAAATATTAGGGATATTTTCTATCTTAGTGTTTTCTTCTCTAATAATTGGGAAGTCATTGCTATCAAGTGCAAGGTAGTTTGTACTAATCGCATTGGACATATATGGTTCTATATGGTGTGTTGCTAATGATTTAGATTTAATGGTGACCTTGGTACCATATCTTGTGTGGAAGAGCATGTGAGACCAGTCAGAAGAAAGGTAGCCCCCTATCTTGGCTATAAACTCCCTTGACAGACATATGGAAAATAAAGCAGGGAGATCTATGATATATATATCAAGTAGGATGGAGAAATTAGGACTTGCATGGAGAATTAGACTGGTAGTCTTGGCTACACCTACTGTATTGACTGAGGATCTATCGATTCGTGTAACCCTTTTTTGGAAGAGTTCATATTTAAGTCCTAATTGGTTAGCCACCCTTTTGGGCATTACAATACTAGTAGCTCCACTATCTACCATACAATTATGTATGAAGGATTTTCCAATGATTAAAGATACATAAAAGGGAGGTGGTTTTAAGTTCCTACCTTGAATGGCATTTTCTTTGGGGCTGCTATTTGGAGCCTCCTTTTCTTGATCAATGTTGACCAACACTAGCTTTTTTGAATCATTTGTAGGCTGAGGAACCATTACTTCACTCATGGCCTTCTTACAAATCTCAGGTTGTCCTAGAATAGCCAAAGAGTCCCACATAGACATAGTAACATTCACCTTGTTGTGCTTTTACTATGACAAGCTCCACATCTTTGAGAGGCTGGACCTCTTTGCTTGTAATGATAGGAGCCTTCTTCAATATCTCAGGAGCATATGACTATAGTGATTCTATAGATGTAGTAGCTTTAATCCTAGAATCTTCTTGCTCCATGTCTTGGGCTCTTCTCTTTAACCTTGTATTGGCAACAATGGAAGATTCACCACTAACTCCATTGAAGTCTTGTTGCTCCCAATTGAAAAGAGTAGTCTCATTGGTTTGTGATTCTTTTTGATGGGTGGGTCCACTAGGAGAGGCCTTTAATTGGGCATATGAGGCATTCTGGACCATTAGAGCTTGGTTAATCCATCCATTTTAACATGTAGCCTGATTATGAGACTAATTACAAGGGAAGCACCATTCATTGTCCAAAGCTAGATTGTTTTGGCTAGGGACCATATCTCTGACTAGATTTGCACAATTAAGAGGTGTAGGGTTGTATGGTTGGAATGGTCTTTGATTAAAATTTTGCTTTTGGTAAGCTCCTTGATAACCTCCTTGGTATGGTGGCCTATTTGGCTAATAAGATTGTCCCTGATTTTGATATTGTTGATTGGGACCCTAGCCTTGTGGCTAAAAAGGTGGTTTGATTCCTTTCCCTTGCTTCTTTAGGTTTGTCACCTCCTTGGTTAAAGTCTGCAACAAATTTGTCATTTCTTGCTGACTATTTTGCTAAATATTTTTCATTTCTTGTATTTCTTGAGAGAAACTTGCCTTTAACTCCTCACCAGTAGTACTAGCCTAAGGTGCTAATATGGTAGGAATAGGGGTAAAAGGAGGTACTTTTAGAGGTGAAATGGGCTAAAGGTTGGGAAAGATGGGCATGGGTGGTCATCTTGCTATCATGCCTGCCTAGATTAAATAATTTTGAGCCCTGATAGCTATGTCAAAAGCTTGGGGAAGAGAGATACCCCCCATAGATTGGATCATGATAGAGATCTAATTATTCAAGCTTTGTAAGAAGTATAAGAAAGCATGATTGGTTGATGGTCTTAAAGAGACTGGGATTCTATTCCATGTTTTGAGAAATCTGTTATTATAGTCTATCATTTGTTCTTGAGGGTCTCTTTTTATGGTTGTTAACTGCTCAACTAGGGATAGGTTGTCTAATTTATCTTCAAAGTGTTTACTCAATGCATCCCCTAATCTGTCCCATGAATTAATAGAACCAACAGCTAGATTTCTAAACCACTCAAGAGCCTTACCTTTGAGAGAAGTTTCCAACAACTTAGTGGCCACATCCTCCTAAGTTATATTATGTTTACTGTAGATAGTAGTCACTGTTAGAAATAGGGAATACTAAGAGGGGGGTGTGAATCAATATTCTACAAACTTTATCATTTGCCCAATTATGGATATAACAGATTATCTTTACACATGCATAACATAAGAAGCTAAACAACATGCATAGCAATAAAACTAAAGAACTCATAACACGTGATTTGGTCTCGAGGAAACCCTGGCCAAGGGAAAACCATGGTGGGGATGGTGTTGGCACCTATAAATTTTTCATGGTCATATTCATTTTCCTCGGGTCTCTGCAGTTGTTTTTCCCTATTTTTTGGCTAAAACCCTTGGTAATATTTCAAAAATCTAGCCATTGGGTAGACAAACCCTAAGTGTGCCCTAGCCTGCTTCTAATTTCAAGTTACTTTTTGGGTCACTTAAAATTTCCTAAACACATGTGCTTAATTGTTTTATTTCCCTGTGGAGGGTTCAGTTTTAATTTTTCCTAAGTTCCTTTCTCCCTGGCAGGCTTTAATTTTTTCCTAAGTTTTCATGCGCCTAGCAAAATATTTCCCTAAGTCAGTCAGCTTTAATTTTCCCTAAGTCCAGCTTTAATTCTTTCTAATGTTCAAGCTTAGTCTTTCTTGGGTCTGAATCTCTGACAACATCTTGATCCAACGGTTGTCGTAAAAGCGCAAGGGGTGTGTCAAAGTTTTGCACTTTTGCGATGGCCATTGATTCTCTTTTAATGACATAATGTTTCAAAAAGGTGGGACCTTCTGATAGGTTAGCATAGTTGGTGGTCTCTTATTGGTTGGCGTGTGTTGTGACTTGGCAATTGTCAGTGGGCCTTGATATTTGCAAAAAATTGATGGTGGGCATAAGTTCTTATCGAATGTGTTAGAGGCTTGAGATTATGCGACAGTCATTCATTCTCTTGGGTGACATAATCTTTTGTTTCAAGTGGGTCCACTACCAAGTGTGTGCAGTTGGCATCTTTTCATTGGTCCACGAGGTGTTGAGTCAGCATTTATCAGGGGGTCCTGTGTCATAGAATCTGCAGAGCGGTATCAAAGGGTTGATCTAACAACTATCTGATGTTCACATAGAATCTTTTAGCTCTATGTGAACTTACAACAACTATTGATCTTATTTCTTAGTAGGTGGGTCCTGTCAGAGGTGATTGGGTGGAAGTGACGAATGGTGTGATGACATGTGGTAGTTTGCAAGCGGGCCCAGGTAGGGTATAAGGTTTAGTAGTTCAGATAAATATGTTTAGGGGCACTGATATTTTTATGTGTGTTCACTCATTCATGATGTATTTAGCAGGGTTCTAAATCCTTATAGCGATTACGTGAATGATGTATTCGCTGAGTCTCTAGATAAAATAGTGAAGCCCTAAAGTATTAGGCGACTTAGAAATTCTTGCTGTCATATATTCGTCGAATGAGTATAAAGGTTAGGTGCTTGGTTGGGAAGTGGGACCATCTGGTGATTCATCACTAATGTGTTGTGTTCTGATTAGCTAAGCTAGAAGGAAATATGGACACGTTAGTGGGCTTGGAAGATTCAAAGGATGCCGAGATGGAGGATCTAATGGTTGGCGTATCTTCACATAGAATATTTTGAGGCTATGCAATCTTACGTCGGTCATTCAATTAAGACCTTATAAAGACTAGGTCCAATGTGCTATGTGTTGTCAATTCAACACTGACATGCTCTGTTTTCATTGGTTTGAGGCTTTAATGGTGTGGAAAGCAATTTTTAAAGGGTTTTGTTGACTGTTGAAGAAGTTTTGTGAACTGCTTGATCTGTCGGGAAGAGATATATTCAATGGCCATGTTTTAAAATTTTTTGACTGACCATTGCCACCAAGAATTTGAATTTTAAATGGTTTCTCAGTGACAGAAGGCCTGAAAATTGATTGTTTTAGCGGAAGGATTTGATGAAGTTGTTGTGCCGACAATTGTAGGATGATCCAGAGGGTTTGATGATTGATTGCAGATGCCTATACCATCATAAAATGAACATAAGTAAAGCTCAAGGCATGTTGTAGGTGTACAAATAGACTAATAAGTATGGTGTTTGCATGATCTTTAGTACAAATTAGGAGATTTTCATTTGATGAAGATCAATTTTGGGTATTTTTGTCTAGGTTGCTTGGTTTTTCCCCCTGGAATTAATTATTGATTGATATTGGTTGGTTTAGTGGGTGAAACCCTAACCCTAGCTATCCGAAGCTTGTTGCATCCTAAATTCTTTTAGGATTCCAAGATAGCTAGTGATATAAATGGTAAAAGTTTTGATTTTGTAAGTTTTCCAAAAATTTTGAGGTTCCAAGATTTTTTGGTTTTCCTAGCTTTGTGGTTTTCCAAGCTTTTGGTCCCTGGTTCCAGTTTTTTAGTAATCCAACGGATTCTATTCTCTGGTTCCATATTCTTGATGGTTGAATTCAAATAATACTAGCTTTATAGCATGTTCTCATTTTGAGTCTTTGAGTGAAGAGTTTTCCTTGTATGTATTGATACATTTTCATGAAATACAATATAGTTTCTATCCTGGTTCTGTTATTGTCTCTTGGCTTTGCGTTTATTCTTGTGTGTCTCTATTTGTAAGGCATATAGAACATACTAGTTGTAAGGAAGCTATCTAATTGTTGCATGAGTTTATTTCAAGGAAAGAATTAAATCCTCATGTGCAATTTCAGGGAATGAACACATCTGTTGAGATCTTGATGATAACAATCTAGGATTGAGGGGATAGTTTGTAAGGCATTCTATCCAAATTGTATGTGGTTTGTAAGGCATATCACTATATTTCCTAGAAATTCCTCTATTGATTTATGTTAGACTCTTCTACCCAAAGGATTAGGCACTGGTCTAATCTCTACTATACAGTCACCTTTCTGCCATCAAGCACAAATTTTATCATTACCATTACACATTTTCATTTCATGTTCATGCACCAAAGGAGATAGGACTG